>JAVQKD010195959.1:0-11152 GCA_036025635.1 Philypnodon grandiceps
ATGTACCAAACTCAATCCAGTTCTGCATCTTCATGATATGTACCTGTGTGCAACAGTTGAAAAAGATCCAGCAAAGACTTATTAATTAATTAATTAATTAATTAATTAATATTCATCAAAGAAGTACCCAAATCGATACTTTATGGTATGTACCTGTGTGCAAATGTTGAAACTGATCCGGCAATTCGTTTTTGAGTTATCGCGTTCACAGCTAGGATCTGTGGACCAATGTGATTCCATAATATTGTCATTTCGCCCATATAATTAGGGCTGCAAGATTATGAAAAAATATCTAATTGCAATTTTTTTATGTATTATATTGACTAAAATTGAGACCATTGTAGTGTGATTTTAATTTGATTGTGATTAATTGTGCAGCCCTATTAATAATAAAAATAATTTTGTCTAATTGTCCCCCCATCATTTTGTACAGGTTTGTGCATGAGTCACTATGTGGGACACAGCCTCAGTTTCTGGGACATTGGATTTGTACTTAAAATGCTGTGCAATTCAACACAACCAGTCTAACAGGATTTTAGTCCACTCTTCACATTACAAACACAAACGTACCTCTCCTCAAATGCCTTGATCTTCTCACAGCCCTCTGGTGGCTCCCTCTTGAACATGTAGCTGTTGTTAGGTTTGGGTGAGGACGCAAACTTGGGCAGAGGTGAACTGCTTCCACTGTCTGTCAGCACACACACATGCACAGGCATTTAAAATATCTCTTAATATTTCTACCTGCATCAATTCATGATTCATGTATATACTATTAACTATAATTGTCTGGCTAGATGATCTACGCTGTCGTACCAGACACCAAGGTGTATATCGGCGAAACGCCCCCATTCGTTTGCCACAACTGCTATGGCACCAACGAGGAATTAGGAGGCCCCGCCCCCAACCATGACAAACATGGGAAGGGTCTATTTGACTTTTTGGATGTTTGTGAAGGATGTTTTTTGCCAAATTTAGTAAATTTCCCTAAAACTACATTCTTCTTTCAGTCTATAGGGGGCACTATAGAAGTAACTGGCATCATAGGGATCATTAACATGGGGTCGCTATTGAGGCATTCTTTATTTGACCTCTGTAATTTGCCTGTTAAATACACACTAGCCCGGATCACTGTGCTTTTGTGATTTTGTTTATGTTCAGCAGGATGTATAACTCAATTAAAGTGCTTCAGGACATTAATTAGTTAATTAATTAATTAATCATCATTAATCGTAGAAGTAGAAGTAGAAGTTCCAAACTCAATCCAATTCAGTGTCTTCATGATATGTCTAGAAAAGTTGAACAAGATCCGGCAAAGAGTTATTATCACAGTTTAGGTAATTAATTCATTCATTACTTAATTAATATTCATCATAGGAGTACCAAAATCAATCCAGTTCGGCGTCTTTATGATATGTTGAAATATCACGGATTTCTTTTTGATGTTCACATGTATATGCCGATATAATGACAACAAATGTCTTCTATAAAAGTCTTAAATGAATACTACTGGGTGAGATACATTTACAGCAATATACCTTTATCCCGGTCATAGAGCAGGTCATCTGTAGAATAGGGGCTGCCATCATGTGACCCTGGGGGGCAGGCGGGCGAAGGGCATGGTGACAGGCTGGAGCAGCTGCTGGACCGGCCCGGGGCAGAGGGCGTCTGCGTGTCCACACTGTGAGTGCTACTGCTGCGCTGCTGAGGAGGGAATGGGGCCCGCCGGCCGTCTGGTACCTCAAGTGACTGAAACATCAAAAATATGTTTGCAATATGTTTGTTTACAAAGGTGTATAGATGAAACCAGTTGTGGAGTTGAGTGCTTTGACATAACTACGTATGTTATCACATAGTCCAGGTACTGCATTGACCTGCATTTACCCTAACCAGAAACCAGAAACCCTGGGTTGGACCAGAGGTGCGTGCTAAGAGGTGCTCGCACCACTGCTTTCAACTCGGGGGACCAGGAGGCCTACAAAGCAGCCAAGTACGACCTCAGAAGCACCATCAAGACCTCCAAGAGGGAACACAAGGAGGCAGTGGAGTCTGCCCAACAGAGCCACGACCCGACAACACGTGTGGCATGGTCTACGCCAGGGGTCACCAACCTTTTTGAAACTGAGAGCTACTTCACGGTTACTGAATCATACGAAGGGCTACCAGTTTGATACGCTCTTCTGAAATAACAAATTTGCTCAGTTTGCCTTTAGTTATACATTATTTATAATGATTAGTAATACTCACCTATGTAAAGACACTGATCATGTTAATGATTTCTAACAATGATTATCAAAAATGACAACAAGGTGGGAAACAGATATCAATATTCAACACTTTATCTCTATTAATCACAGTATTTGTTACATTTTCAGATGATCACTTACATCACTACATTTTAGCAAAAAATATCCCATTTGCACAAGCCACTGACATGCCCTGTTAACAAATCATGAACTATGTTGCAACATGTTTCAAAAAGTTAACAATTATGTAATGTTAAACAAAATCAACTTACATATTTTTAAATATGTAATACATTTTTTATTTCACATTTTGAACTAATGGCCAAGTCTGTGTTATGTTTAACAAAATTATAACTTTTAAATGTCATGAACACACTTTTAAATTGAACACAATTCTTCAATATTTTAATTCAACTTTGCCATGGCACTACCATGTTGTCACTGACTACATCTGGTATCCGTCCTTGGTTAGTGGGAAGACTGGCATTGCATGCTGTTCACCAGTGTGTTGTAATCTGGTGTGTAACTTGACACTGCAACTGTGAGTGAGTCTCTCAGATGTGCATCAGTGAGGCGTGTTCTGTGTTTGTTTTTGATGAAGTTCATGTCAGAAAATGCTGATTCACAGAGATAGGTTGAGCCAAACAGGCTGGCAACCTTCATGGCTGCTGTGCATACTCCACTGTACTTCTCTGTGTCAACAAGGCGCCAAAAGTTTGGTGCAGCCTGGTAGGCTTTGAGATGGAGATCATTTTGCAATGTTATAATTTCAATCTCCACCTGTCCAGCATCCAAGTTGAACGTTGCACTTAACTGCTCAGCAAAGCATGTTGTGTCCCCATTCATGAAAGGGTTGGAAATGAAGAACACACATGGTTCAAGCTGATGAAGGTCACAAAACCTATTCTCAAACTCTTGCCCAAGTCTGTTTATTACTTCAATGTACTTTTCTGCCACTTTTTCAAATGTCTCAGATGCAGAAGCATTGTCTTTCAGCACTGACTGCACAGAGGGAAAGTGCAGAACTTTTTTTCTCTGTAAATCTGCAGAGAATGCATTCATTTTGGCTTTAAATGCATTTAAAGCACTTATCATATCGACAACAGTTTTACCTTTGCCTTGCAGCTGGCAGTTCAGGAGGTTTAATTTCCCAGTAATGTCCACCAAAAATGCAAGGTCAAGTGTCCACTCTGTGTCCTCTAGCAGTGAGACATCTTCGCCTTTGGACTGCATGAACTCTTTGATTTCACGCAAAAGAGACAAAAAACGATGCAAAACTCGTCCTCTGCTGAGCCATCTGATTTCTGTGTGTAGCAGTAGGTCCCCATATTCTGCTGACATCTCCTCTAATAGTACCTTGAAAATCCTGTGCTGCTTTGCTTTGGAGCGGATGTTGTTTATGATTTTCACAACGGGAGTCATCACGTGCCCAAAGCCGATCACTTTCGCACACAACGCCTGCTGGTGAATGATGCAATGGTAATGCAGAAATTTGGGGAAGTCTGGGTCACGTTTACAGTGAGCGATGAAACCTGTCTGTCGGCCGACCATAGCAGGAGCCCCGTCTGTTGTCACCGCTACCAGCTTTTCCAATGGCACCTTTTTCTGCACGAAAAACTCCTTCACCGTGTTATAAATGTCAACTCCTCTCGTAGTTGTCTTTAAAGGCAGTAGTGTCAGGAGTTCTTCTTTTGTGGAGAAATCATTAAACACCATCCGGATAAAAACCAATAACTGCGCTGTACTGCTGCTGTCCACGGACTCATCGCACTGGAGGCTAAACCACTTGCACTTCGCCAGATCCTGCTCCAACTGATCGACCAAGTTACTGGACATAGCTGATACTCGTCTTGCCATCGTAGATGCCCCCAGTTGGACGTCGGAAAGAGTGGAGATTAGGTCGCTTCCATTTTTCTCGTCTTTAAATACAGTGTTAGCAATTAATAACATCGCTTCTTTGACAACTTCTCCATCTGTAAATGCCTTTTTTTTCTTGATCAGAAAATGTGTAGCTCTAAACGAGGCTTCGGTTGCTTTTTGTGAGTTTTTGGCCGGCCTCGTAAAAAAAGACTGTTGCTTACCCAGAGCGGTCTTTAGCTCACGGGCTTTTTCTGCCCGTAGGGCGCTTGCAGGTGGATATTTATCATGGTAGCTTTTGTGACACGTATTGAAATGTCTCTCCACATTGTGCCGTTTTGCTGTCGCCACGGTCGTCCCGCAAATCAGACACACGCAGGTTTCTTTTACAGTCGTAAAAAAGAACTCCTCTTCCCATTCACTGTGAAAGAGATACGTTTTCTTTCTTTTTTCTGCCATGTTTTTGGGGTACGAAAGTGCATACAGCGCCCGCTAGCTTACTCTCCACATCCCACAAGCTCTACTTTACTGCCCATAGGTAAATATTGTGCGCGTTAACCTTAAAGTATTTTTAAGATAGTATTTTTTAAATCTATATACATACAAGTGTGATTAAAAAAATAATAGCAACAGAACAAAATTAATTTTTAGACGCAGCTCTCTATGAGATGTGCTATTTTTGGAACAGGCCCGCGGGCGACTCATGTGGTCCTTGCGGGCGACCGGGTCCCCGCGGGCACCGTGTTGGTGACACCTGATCTAGAGTAATGTAATCCCCAGGTTGTCTTTTTTTGTTTTTGTTTTTGTTTTTTTAGTGAAATATCTGAATGCTGTCACTGGAATCATATTTCTCCGCTTCCCTAAAAAGTGTTACAAGCTTCTTTGGTCTGCATTGCCTTTTATTACATGTATTGAAGCAAGAGGACAGAAAATTCCCTGCTTTTTGAACTGCTTGTATGTGGGAGGTAAGAAACATTTGACATTCAATACACTGGATTATTGGAAGTTGTTTATATTAACAAACTTTTCATTTTAATGCCAGGAACAATTAGAACATGTCAGAAATTTCTAATCCGATACAATGCCCAGCAGCTTCGTCGAATGCTTCCAAAATGTAAAAGTGAAGGTATGTCTGTACATTGATCTCTCAGTATTTTTTTCCTTCTACTTGTGAAACACATTTGGTATAAAAGAAATGCATAACCAAATTATGTTTTCTCACATTTCTGTCTTTTTTATTAGAAGAAAAACACAACATTCAGCAAGCAATTTTGGATTGCTGTCTTACACGAACGGACAGAGAAGAATCTGGCGATGCCCTTGAAAGTGAAGAGGATGAGTGATAAACTTCGACATAAGTGGAAGCAGGCACAGAGATGTAATTCTTAATGGATAACAGTTTTCTAAATGCAAAACGTCAGACTTAGATTATGAATATTACTTTATGTAGTATGCTAGGTAAGTAATACTGAGACTTACAATATATTAAGATAGACTGATGGCTTTATTGAATGTCAAAACAAATAGACCTAAACCATAGGAAAGACAATACTAAACTTTGTTCAATAGATTGTGAATACGTTTTGTGTTGTCATTTTCATTTTCGTATGTGAAAAATATTGTCAAGTAAATATCCTATGTCTTGTATCAAAGACTGTAAACATTAAATGTGTTAAATTGTATTGTTAGAGTATTGTTATTAATTAGTATATTATCAAATTTTTGCCAGTAATTGTCACGGCACCCGTTAAGCTACCATGACTACAATTCCTATAATGCATTGCCAAAGCTCGACCAATCAGATTGCAGAATAATGGTACAAGAAACATACGGGTCTTTCAGGTCTCTTGTCTGGCGACCCGTCGCCATTAGTGCAACCTGCTTTCAACCAATAGATAATATTGGCCTAAATCTTTGAAACACCACGCGTTGGAACTTTTATAAAGTGTCCAACGCCTTTTTAGAGGCACGTTGTTTTCCTTAATAAGGGAAGAGCGTGTTTGGGAGTCTTGGCCCCGCGTGGCGAGCTTTCGTCCTCTTCTAAAAGCCTACCAAAGTTGAGACGCCGATATCGTGTCTCTTTATTTTTTTCTAGGTTTGTTTTGTCGCAAATATGTCGCCGTGATGGGGTCTCCGTTTTTGAAAGAAATGAATCAGGGCCGTTGCCGCCTGACCCGCACTTACTGCAGCCCATTTTCTTCTTTGGTTTTTCTGTTTAATGCTAGAGAGCTCAACGGCTCTCAGCCCGGAGCTTGGCCTCTGCACTACTCACTGCACGGAGACAAACATGGAGAAAAATCCCAACAACACCCGTTCCAGCTCCACAGGCCCTACACCGGGCGATTCTAAACCCAAAGCAGGTGAAAACTGCACACTGAATACACTAATGCCGTTAAAAAAAGTTAGATAAATTGTATTTGCACTAGAGGCTGTGGCCTGCTGGGGCCTAGTGGTAACGCAGCTGTTTGTCGGATTCTGCTGGGGCTTACGTCGCTGTCAAAACATTTGACCCACAAACTGTCAAACCATAGTGTTTTCAACCACATTTCCGGAGGGTTCACAGGAACAATCAGTCCTGCTGGAACAACGATGAGATCTATTTTCTAGTTTGTTATAATATGTTTCATTTCATTACATAAATTATTAAATAAGTTATATACGTATACACACACATAGATATACCCAATTAAACCAATGTACAGAATTCTAATAGTTTGCAGGTTTTTTTTTAGCCCTCATGCAAAGTGACACAATGAACATATGTGTATTTGTTACGTAAATATCTCTACATAATGTTTTGCTTGATCTGTTAGTGTGAACACTAACAACAGTTAAAACTCAGCACATTTTAACTCAATGCGTAGGCTACAGATGAAACGTTTTTTTAGTCCTGATACCGATCCTGATATTTGGGCTTTGTGGATCGATATTTAGCCGATATTCACTGATACTAATGCAAAAACTGAAGGCATGGACATTTCTTTCATAACTTTGTATAATCAAAAGCAATATACCTAAAGTATAATATAACTAAAACTAACTTAATAATTTGTGAGTTACAATGTAATATAAAATGGGAGTATAAATGATATCAGCTCCAGTATTGGCTTCAATTAACAATCCACCGATCCAGCTGATGGGCCTGGATCAGCCCCGATATCTGATTCGGTATCGGTGCATCCCTTTATAAAACAATTATTTATAATGTAAATTTTTTTTGTTTTTCCTTTCAGAAAGTAAAAATAATGGAGGCTCAAAGCGGTACAACCGCAAGCGAGAGCCTTCATTTCCCAAAGCTGACAGTTTCTCCGGTCCACGACGCACCAATCCACAGAAAGGCAAAAGTTTTGACAAGAGACCCCCCCAGAGAGGTGGAGGGCGCCAATATGGAGTTACAGGTGGAGGACGACGTGAGGAGGTTTGTACCCATTTAAAATTGAATGTCAGAATTTAATATAAGAATTTTAGTTCATGTGATGTTTTGAATTAATTCTTTCTCTCTTTTCTTTGCACCAGGTAGCAGAGACACGCCGGGCCGAGTTTAGCCCGGCGCAGTTTGCTGGACCTAAGAAAATAAGTCTGAACCACCTGCTGAACTTCTCTTTTGAACCACGTGGTGCTAATTGTGGTGGTGATGTAGGCTACTCATACTGGGGTCGCCGAAACAAATGGGGCCACAAGCACAAGCCCTTTAATAAGGAACTTTTTCTGCAGGCCAAGTAATCAATCCTTAAATATTCTCTGTTTTTATGTTTATCTTAGTGAATGAATTAATATTTTACATGGTTGTATTGCAGTTGTCAGTTTGTGGTAGCTGATGACCAGGACTACAAGGCTCATTTTACTGATCCAGACACTCTGGTTAACTGGGATTGTGTGCAGCAAGTGGTATGTGCAATGTACACCTGTATCAGACCTTTTTTTGACATCCTGATTAATACATTGTTTTTTTTTTCATGTTTAGCGTATTTACAGTCATGAGGTGCCATCTTGCCCCATCTGCCTCTATCCTCCTGTGGTAGCCCACATCACCCGTTGTGGACACATTTTTTGCTGGCCGTGTATGCTGCACTACCTGTCTCTTAGTGAAAAGAGTTGGTCCAAGTGCCCAATTTGCTATGAGGCTGTTCACAGCGGTGATCTAAAAAGGTAAATGGGAGAACCTACATAATATTAATGGTTTATACATTTTTTAAAAATATTTTATACGTCTGCTTTTCTAAGTGTTGTTGCTATGGAGACCAGGCAGTATATGGTTGGTGATGTAATTACCATGCGTCTAATGCGAAGGGAAAAAGGTGCTTTGGTGGCAATGCCCAGCTCCCAGTGGGTGAAGGTGGAGGAACCTGTTCGTTATGGAGGTAAGAGCGGCAGAGATTACGTTAACCGATTATCATTAGCTGTGATGAAAAATTTTGATTGATTCAAATGAAGCAGTGGTTTATCATTGTAGCCTAATTATATTCTGTAGCCATAGCCTATATTAGCTTTCTATAGCTCACTGCTAAAAACGAGCTTCTTTATGAATGACCGGAAAACAAAGGGAATAAATAGCACTATGCTCCCTCCGCATGTGTGTGCGCACCTCGCTGTGCATTCGATGTCACAATACCGCTCGCAGACCGCCCCAAGACAGCGTGTACTGCTCTGCGTAAACAAGATTTTATGTTCAGAAATAAAACACTGGTTAGTTTATCCCTGGCCTGTATTCATGTTTAAAGGCTTGTATTGCATTGAGGCAGGGCCAGGTGAACTTAAAAGGAACTTTATGCCTTGGCATAGGGGAATAGCCTACTAGGATTAACTCACTGTGAACCTGTTATTATTAACACAAAAGTAATTTTGTTCAATTATGTTAAAGTATTAATTTAATCAAATTATTATGAAAATATAGATAAAAATAGGTAATGATGGAATTTTCAGAAGCCTGTCATGTAAATAACTCTAGTTTAACCACTGGAGAGAGATTGTGGGCCAGTGGAATAAATACAATTTTGCAGGACTGAACTTAAATTTGTGTCTTTTTTTAGATGCATGTCTCAGCCCATACTCCAAGCTGCTGCTGCTATCTCCAGAACAGGCATTGGGAATAACAGCAGAGGAGAAGGCTGTGCTGCAGGCCCAGCTTAGCCAAGAAGAGGACTCCCAGTGCTGCTTCATCCAGAGCGCCCTTTGTCTTTTAAAGGTAACTAAAACTTGAATGTGTATCTCCATATATACACACACTGTACACACAGTAGTTTTAAAAGGCTACATGACAAAAAAAGATATTTGATGTGGACATCAGCAAACTGATTTATTTAAAGCTCACTGCTTTGTGTTTCAGGAAAGGGAGGAAACACTGATGAAGCTTCAGAAAGCAAAGGCAGGAGACTGCCTTGACTTGTCCTCTCTGACTCTTGAAGAACCTCCTTCTCCAGTAGAAGTGGTCACCACCATTGGCAGCACCAAGGCTAGTCTAGTTTTCTTATCTGGTCTGAATGCAGCAAGCTGTAGGTAATTGCAAGCGGTTTTAAATGCGTGTTTTTTTTTGTTTTGTTTTTTTTTTACTTGTAGCCTGTGCTGCAGTATGCCTCTGCATTTGATGATGAAGTAATGGAGCTGTCGGAGGATGGCTCTGCTGCTTTGCCCCAGCTCCCTGAAGAAGTTCTGGAGAGTGTTTTGGAGGAGGACCCAGAGGGTGTTGTTGAGGTCGAGGCGATTGAAGACCCCCCTGTAAACCAGCAAGATACCAGCCGCCCCTCAACTAATGTGGTGCATGGACCCTACTACTACTTCTACCAAGGTGAATGAGCTTTATGATTTGTGTTTTTGTGTTTCTCTCTGCCATCCGTGTTGAATAATAATTTCTTGCTCAGCTGATGACTGCCAGCAGATGTTCTTGCATCCCGTGAATGTACGCTGCCTGTTGCGTGAATATGGGAGTCTGGAAGCCAGTCCTGACACCATCACTGCTAAAGTGGTGGAGATAGTAGGGCATACAGTCACAGAGGTAAACTACAACAAGGGTGTATTTTTTGTATTTGGTTGTCTATAAGTACTAAAATCTTGTATTGATAATCTGGATATTTTTTCTAGGATATCCGTCGCAGACATCGCTATCTGGCGCACCTGCCCCTCACATGCGAGTTTAGCATCTGTGAATTGGCCTTAGAGCCACCAGTAATCTCCAAAGAGACGTTGGACTCTTTTGCAGGTTTGAAAACTTGAGTTGTAAATACAGTTATTTGAAGGTGTTCCACATGAGTGGAAATGTTATAGTAAATCCTATTACTGGTTTTAGATGAACTGGAGAAAAGAAAACGTCTGAGGCAAAAGAAAGCAAGGGATGAGAAGCGACGTGAGAAACGCATTGAAATTGAAGAGAACAAGAAGCAAGGAAAATGTTAGTAAAGTACTTCTTAATAATACATTTGTATCTAATTAAGATGTAACATTGCATTCTCTTTTTTTTTTTTTTTACACAGACCCAGAAGTGCATATAGGTCTTGAAAACCTTCATCATTTTCCTGCATTTGGATCCCCACCTTACAACAGCAGTCCTTTAGTCCAACCTGACTTTACTTTTGCACCGCCTTCTCCCCTCAGCAGCAGTCCTCCCAATGGTAAGAACAATACAGTACTGTAATTGACCCTAAAACAAGCTCAGTTTGATCAGGTATTTTATGTTTAGATGGCATGGTATTCCCTTGCCTGAATGGTCAAAGTCCTTCTTCAACTGTGGTGGGGAGTGTGGAGGAAGATACCCACTGCATGTCCTTTGCACAGGTCAGTGTGAACATGACGGTTGGATGTTTGTCCTGAATAACATTTTAAACTGGCTGTAATGTACATTATTAAAACACGACACTGTCTTATTCAGATGCTGAGAGATGGAAAAGCCAGAGCTGATGCTGGGCCCAGGATCCCTCAAAAGAAAGGTCATTTTGGAGCATTGCCAAGGCTTTGTATCCAAATGTTATTTTTGTTATGGATCTTGTCTGGATACTTTTATCAGTGTAAATGTTCAGTCTGTGAAATATGTTATCTATATATATATATATATATATATA
>JAVQKD010196818.1:0-12716 GCA_036025635.1 Philypnodon grandiceps
AAATCTCCAGACATCTTAATTCAAGCTGTGACTTTATTGATGAGACTGGTCCAATAAATACTTGTACACAGCGAATGGTTCAGAACTTGCCATCAATCAGTGCTTTATACTACACATTCTGTAACAAACCCACATTACTGTCGCTGCAGAAGGCTGTGTTTAAACCAGGGGGTCATTCTACTGATCTTTATGAGATACTGGTGCAAAGAACTAAACATAAAGCGCCAACAACGGTAAAAAAACAGGAAATGTTCACTTCAGTCCAGTCCGCCTCTTGTTGCCTCTCCACTGGCCACGTGCCAGTCTAAACGCAGCTAAACCCGGTCTAGCTCCATCTGAACCTATCTAGACCTTGACCCCTGGTGGTTAGTGAGCGTGAGGTCTGCCGCGGCCCCTGCCGCGTCCCGCTCCCATCGGGGGCCCGTCCGCAGAGCTGCGGGGGTTCTTAATGGTCTCATCCACAGACAGGATGAGGCAGGCTGCTTCTGAGGCAGCGGTCAGGGCGTTGATTCTGACTATAGAAGGCTCCCACACACAGGCCACGAAGTTATCTGCAATGTCTTCGTTATTGATGTCCACTCCATACCACATCCCGCCCTGAGGAGAGCGGTAGGTCAACATTAAGTTAATGCCTGATGTAGACTCAAGCTGCACATTGTATCACAAGTTTAACAGTGTCACAAACAACTGCTTTTATCAAATTTAAATGGCCATAATCCTTTGTGGCCACAACAACTGAACACCACTTTTCATTTCTTGTGGCGCTCTCATTTGGTCACTCCAGAACTACAGAGTCATAGTGCACAGGTTAGCATTGGGGCAAGAGGGTAAAATACACCAAAAATGATGTAAATGGTTATAAGATTAATAGGACTGTTAGTAATATACCATTTGAATGTTCACATTTCCAGGCCTGTGTTGTACCTGTGCGTGTTTGGCTCTCAGTTTGTTGAGGATGTTGGTTGCGTCGAAGCCTGCGTTGTCACACAGCTGTCGGGGGATGATCTCCAGAGCTTTAGCGTATGCTCCAATAAGAAGCTGCTGTTTCCCAGGGATGGTCCTAGAGTAGTCCCGCAGGTATTTGGACAGCTCCATCTCTATGGCTCCACCGCCTGCTACTATTGAGTCATTCTGTAACAAAACATGTACAGACATATGACAATATTCTTTATAAAAGGATTGACATAATATGAGGGAGCATCTCTATAAATGGTTGTGGGATCCATTACCTTGATGGCCCTGCGTACGATCATGATGGCATCATGTAGAGACCTCTCAGTCTCCTCTGTGAATTGCTCTGCTCCTCCTCTCAGGATGATGGTACAGGTCTTAGCTTTGGGGCAGCCCTTAAAGAAGTTATATCTATTGACAAGAAATATAGAGAACATTAGCACTAACAATATAGTGGTCGAATCATTATGGCTGCCCTAGATAACTATACATATACACATATATACACACACACATCGAAACATAACTACCAGTATTACATCAGTGAAATAAAGGCCTAATGTATTGCTGTTCTATATGCAGCATTTCTGAAAAATGTGTGTCCAGTCCTTTTAATATTTACAGTGTTCCACAATCTTAGTCTTTGCATGTTAAAATGTTAATATACATCTATAACCTTTGCGTACCTCTCTCCTCCAACCTGCACCTCCTCAAAGAGCTCACACAGTCCAAGGACATCTTCGGTCATGTTCCCCACTGATGTCTGAATGGACCCGCCACAGGCCTGAGGTCATACAAAACCAATATCAGCAACTACTCTACATGTACAATAATCCAAAAACCAGAAGTCTGACCATCATGGTGCGTTTGAGGTCCTCCTCCTGCACTCGGCCGGCACAGAACAGGTCTCTGTCAGCGAAGTACTGTGTTGCCACGTCGCCGATGGGCAGTTTGGACAGGACCACCTTAGCTCCAGACAGATAGATCTTCTCCAGTTTGTCGTAGAGGATGTTCCACTCTGCGTCCACAATGGCCTGGTATTCCTACACAGAGGGCGTAGTGATATTAGGAGGATTTCTCTACTATTAAGAGACTAACATTTTTATTCCTTCCTCGGAATAATGGTAGTTTATGTATTTAACTCTCACAGTATCCCATCAGGTGTTCAGCCGTTTTCTAATAAAGAAAATCCATACATTCTTTTACAACCTACCGTATTTTCCGCACAATAAAGGCGCACTTAAAAGCCTTTCATTTTCTCTAAAACCAACAGCCTTATAATCCATCAAAATGTTTTGGTACAACTTCGGTAAACTACAAAGCTCCGGGAGTCAGGAGCGCCGCGGTCGTGTCAACAGGGCATTCAAAGTTTAACTGCGAGCAGTGTGGGAGCAGTGGATGACAGAAGGTGAACACACATTCACCAAGACGGGGAGACGGCGCCGGGCAACTTACGACACTATCTGCCAAGGTATCAGTCTCAACAGTGGTCCGAGTTTTCACGAAGGCAGGAATCATCACTGAACTGCCAGGTAACAGCAACGACACAGACTCGGATAGTGACGAGGGGGATCTGGGCATGCTGGATGCCGTAATCGCCCAACTGTTCAACGATGAAGAATTTGAGGGATTTGTGGACGAGGAATAAACTGAAAAAGTGACTATTGTGTTGTATGTTGCGTGTTATAACTGAATAAATTAAAGTTATTGTGAATATGCTAACGTTTGATTTAGCGGTATCAGACTGTTTTTTTTACGTGTTACAACTGAACAAGGTTGAAAGTTATTGTGAATACGCCCATTAACGTTTGAACAGTGTTGAGAGTTATTGTGAAAGAGTTTAATAAAGTTTGACTGACTGACTTGTCTGACTGTTTTGTTTCGCTTAATGCGCCTTATAATCCAGTGCGCCCTATAGTGCGGAAAATACGGCAATTCAATTTAATCCAATCTGAAGTCACTGCGGTGCTTACTTCAACAGACTTGACTCTGACTTCAGCGTTGTCCTTCTCAGCCTTCAGCTCCAGCTCCACGTTGAGCAGAGCGATCTTTGGAGACTCGTAACGTTTTGGCTGCATCTCAAAACCGGCGTATGAGAAGGTCTTCTTGAAGGCAACCCCCAGGACCAATTGGGAATCCTGTCAATCATAGAATATAGGTTTAAACTGTACTATGTTTTAATGTGCTATAATTATTGTATGTAAATAGTCATTCTTACTTCGAGTCCTCCTCCCTGGACCTTCTTGATGCCGATCATCTTCAGAGGCAGCAGCTCGTCCAGAGACATGACAGCATCCACCACCATCTTAGAGAAGAATTCTTTCTGTCCAGCGATGAGTTTAGAGTTCAGAGCTGTGGCCGCACACTTCTCCAGCAGCTGCCTCTGCTCCCTGCACAAAATGAAATGAATTTATTAGTTCGGCAATTTAAAAGTTAACTCTTTCTGGGTCTACCCAACAAACATAAAGAATGTAATAATTTAATATTAACAATAAAGAAATAATTTGAGGTATAAATTATATTTGCAGAGTAAAAGTAGGCCATACTGTTTGTCATCCTTCTTGACAGACACAGAAATCTCCTTGATCTTGCTCACAGCCAGGTTGGTGGCGGTGCGGAAGGCTCTGATGATGGTCTGTGGGTGCAGACCCTCCTCCACGTACGACTTCAGCTGCTTCAGGAACTCAGCGGCCAACAGGGTCACTGAGGTGGTACCGTCTCCAACCTGAGGAACCACACAGAAATGTCAGTCTGTTCTATGATGTGAAGGTAGGTATAATCTGCCATAATTATTCTTTTACTTTAGTCCCTTCTCTGACCTCTACAGCAACATCAGATCATACTTGGGTGGGTTACCACTTTAACCAGTATTTAGTATTTAACACTTGCCTAAAGCGTTTGTACAGTATCAGGATAATACTCGCCTCAGCGTCCTGGGAGCGGGCAATGTCCACCAGGGTCTTGGCTGCAGGGTGCACCACATCCAGCAGCTTCAGGATGGTGGCTCCATCGTTGGAAATGGTGGCCTTACCTGAAAAAACAAAACAAGTTTTAATGCAACATATTACATTTATAAACAAATGTAATATCAAAACTTAAGCACTCACCTCTCCCATCCACCATGAGTTTGTCCATGCCGCGAGGCCCCAGGGTGGTCCTCACAGCCTCAGAAATGACCTGCAGACAGATTAGAAGTATGAGATATGCCTGAATATTATAATATACATAAAGACAAAGTCATAGTGTGTGTATAACCTGGCAGGCATTAATGTTGCTGATGAGCTGAGGGATGCCCTGAGATGAGTCTGTCCCCTCCTTCAGCAGGATTACCGGTGTGGGCTGCGCATAAAAAAAAAAAATACATAAATAAACATAAATACTCAAACAGACTAGGGCACTAGGGCTTTCACTGTAGATGATTGAAAGTTTAGAAATGACTAAAACACAGAATATGTGCATTTAAATTGTTTGAGGCTTTATAGAACAAGTGATCACTGTCTATGCCTCATTAATACCTATTTGCAATTAATCCTAATAAAGCATATGACATTGTTCTTGTTTGGGATTTTCATTTACCAGTTCTGTACGTCGTTATGCGATTAGTTACACAAAGCTCCAGCCATGACTAGCTCTGACAAGATACTTTTGTTGCCACCTAGGATAACTACATCAGTAAGCCGCTGTCAAATAATGAAAATGATAGTAGACTAACCAACTATTTACACCCTAAAATAGATCTTTACTTGAATAACAAGTTAGCAAGTGAGCCAGTTTATCAAGAACAGAAACAGTTGAGGATGCTAACGGTACTCAAACACACTTTCAATATATCAGATAAATACTTAATAAAAAGTGACTCTGCAAAAGGGCCCCATAATATCAAAGTACATCGCTTTTGTCTGTACAACGTTTATTGACACGACCTTAAGCATTATAGTAGCTTTGTATATTTTCATTGTGCTAGCTCGGACCGGCTAATAATAAACCACTTTTACAAATAATGTTACTAAAATAACCTCGCGTACAGGCGATGGTCAAGTGGGTCTTTCATCAGAGGGACGTTACGGGGGGATTGTGGTGTGATAAAGGGACAGATGGACGCGGATAACGCCATGCTCAGAGCAGAAAAGCTAACTCACTCACCATCATCTTTGCAGCGGTTCCTTCGAGAAGCTTTCTGCCGGTGTCCTTCCCACAATGCCTTTCGCGAGCTAGGGCTGCGTTCACGAGCGCACAGAGGGAGTGGGTTCATAACATGTTCACAAAGGAGCGAAATATAATGGCTTAGTCAAATATTAGAGGTTCTCAAAGTAACAATATTCTACTGTAATCTCATCCTTTTACGCTTAAATGGTACTTGAGTATATTTTAGCTGGTGGTATTTAGTAAAAGTTTGAGAACTGATAATGGGTTTATAATCTATACAAACATGAGTGCTCTTCGTGAAGCCCAACTTGATCATATTTTCCATATAACCCTGTGCAGTGTAAACAACTCTATGGAATTTGCATTTTTTATAATACCTCATCACAATCTTCAGCAGGGTTAAGTTCCACTGTTCAATTCTACAAACTTCTTCACCAGAAATCCATTTTGTTTAGTACATAAGTATGCAAACAGATTTAATCCACTTTTATGTATCTATAAACACATAACGGTAGAAGGAAAACTCAAGGCAGCCACGCTATAAACAAAAAACAACAAACCCCCCCCAAAAAACACATGAATTTTTCCACAAATCAAAATGTGTTTTGTGTATGTGTGGCAAACAGCTTCCTTTTAAGATGCATCGTCAGTGTATTCTTCAGGGAGTGCTATGAACAGTTCATGTGCTGGGTGGGATGGCTCCTTGATGATGAAGGCAGCTACAGCTCAGAAGGACACGCCCTTGGATTTGTTTTTTGTGCATATTTTGAGACAGGATAGTTTGCCCAGTTTGTGCAGGTAGAAAAGAGGCTGGAGGTAGCTGCCGCTGAAGACCGCAGACAAAGCTAACATCTGCAGCTGGCACATGAGAGTGTGGGGGGCCACCACAGAAGACATCGGGAGAGTCAGGATCATCGGGATGTAGTTCAGGCAGAGCACCCCCTGTAGGATCAGCACTGTCACAAAGGCGTTCCTCTTCACTGACTTCATCTCAACTCTCACCTTACCGCTACTGTCTAGGTTCCCCCTCCCGTCTCCAGGGGGCGCCTCTCTCAAAGCTCTGAGGATGGACAGGCTGCAGAAGATATCTACGACCAGCACACAGAGGAAGATTCCACTCACAGTGATGATGGCGCGATGGATGAAATTAGAAATACAACACACCACAAGGTAGATGCACCAGGCGCCAGACAAGGAGACCCAATGGTACGAGCAGCTCTTCAACCTAACACACAAAATCAATCAAGTCAATCAATTATCAATCAAGTAGATATAAAGTCCTGGTATATTTGGTTTTAGACATAGTTTAGTACCGGTTTGATTGAAACTGTTTAGGTCCTGGTTAAATACCAATTCAACCTCATTTTAACCTGCTTTTGCTGCTGAAAGGGAAGAATCTATGTGGTACATTGGTGTAACCTCAGATATAGAAGCGGATGCACCACTGCCAGATACCTCTCCACACACACCAGGCAGTAGAGAATTGGCTTCATCACCATCATAAAACCAGTGAACACAGTGAGTGCTGAGAAGACTTTCCCGCTCTCTCAGATCACATGGTTCACCACCAGAGGCACCAGGGACAGGTAGAAGAACAGGTGAGTGAGGGAGAGGTGAAGCGGGTAGAAGTCTGCAGGGAGGACCCCACCTGACTGAGACCTGTGTGGATATCAGGATGTTGTTCCCTCTTCAAAAACACCAGTTGTTTTCTTTATTATACATGTTTGAGTAATCCTGTATTGTGTACATTTCTGTCAGCTCCTTATCCCCTCCCCCCCTCCCTAGCCCCAACCTAATCCAGGAAGCACTGACCAATCAAAAAGCCCTCCAGTCTGCTCTTTTGTTATTTATGAAAAAGATTGGTTTCTTCTGATTCCTCACAGCTATTTTTTTTTATTGTGTTATAAAATAGCATCAAACAGAACATTTTAGAACATATTCACGGTGGATATGCAAATACAAGTGAAGCAAAACACTAGGTATGTTTTTGATGAGGAAGCATTATAACATGGAAGAAATCTCATAAAAGTAAAATTCTGACTAATTTCCCTCAATGTTCATGCCCCAGTCTGCCCTGAATCCGCACGTCATACCTGTTCTGGATGATATGCACAAGGAGCCAGAGGTTCAATGGTGCACCCACAAGAAACTCCCAGATGTAGGTGAAGAAGAGAACGTAGAGGCCTTCAGAGGAGCCTTTGTCTCGATAGTAGACTTTACAAGGCACCCAGGGGTATTCTGACACCGAGGATGTGTTTACTGCTGAATGGGCCATACTAAAAACCATAGCAATACTAAATAATGACTTTAAGATGATATCAAAAAGAACATAAAAAGTCATGACAAACCTGTAGATGATGCTGATGGATGGTGTTGAAGTGTGGCTGTACTGTGCGTCTGATCAATGGTGACAGATGCATTTGCATGAAGAATATATCGCTCACCAGCTGTATGGATTGGTGGCTTAGACATTCATCACATCCAGACAGACACATACAAATATGGGAGCAAGTTTGAATTGGTGCAGTGGGTGAGTGTTCGCCCTGCAACTAGAGGGTAGCCGGTTTGAATCCCCGCCCGAGCGTAAATTGTCGTTGTGACACTAAACCCACATTGCCCATGAATGAATGTGGTTATGTGATTGGTGTTTGGTGGTGGTCGGAGTAGGCGTGCCTCTGTCAGTGTGTCGCTATATAAAACCGATGCATTATTATAAAATAAATTAATAAATAAAAATAAAAAAATCTGACAATTTAGTAAAACAAGAAAGTTTATCGTGAATGTTATACTGTGAATGACGGATTAAAATTTTTAACATAACTCACAACCTCCAAAGCTATAATACTCAAGAGAACACTGAAATATGGCATGACATTTCCTAATAAGTTTTATTTGGACTTTATAATCAAAACTAAAATAAAATCTAGTACCTGTTAAAGCGTATTCTTGAACGAAGCTTTTATCACGTTTTTACGCCGTTTCTGAATACGGCTTTCTGATTGGCCAACAGTATGCGAGCGCTCTGCATGTGGTGCGCTTCATATCTTCACCCCTCTGGGCGGTGCCGTTACTTTGCTATGCATGTCTCCTGCTCCACGTTAAACCGCACAACAAAACAAACTCACCTATTATTATATAGAGAACTCCCGCGGAACTTGATTTTTGTGTACATGTCGGTGGCGGGAGAGGGTGTACAGCACAGAAAACGTATATTTTAGCGTAGTTTTGAACATTTAAACAGACAAAACAGATTAAGTTTGGTATAATAGGTTGTGGAAAGGATCTACTTCGTGGGAGAAGGTACAAATGGATGAGTTCGGTGTTTACGCGCTTTTTGGAGTCAACAGTCCGCCTCAGAAACTCATTTGGTAAGACAGTGCTGAATTTAATCTAGTACTTTTTAGCTTGCGTATTTGTTATTAAAACTTATAAGCATATATTTTACATAATTGTAATCATGGATATATGTTTTATTATTATGAGGGGTCCATTTGTCATTGTCAGAAGATTTGTTGACATTAATATAGGTTTTCTATATATTGCATAAGCACTTTTAGTAATGATATTTTACATGCATTCTACTATACTATTGTAATATTGTGGTTCTCAAACTGTGGTTCAGGTCCCACTGGGTATACACAGGCACAGGCCATGTTTATTGGTACAGGAGTTCAGAATAATAGATAAAAAATAAAAATTAAAAACCGATTATTACATGCCTGGTTGTCAATAAATTATATAATACTAATAATGTATGCACCATTTTAGTCCTGTTTTGGATCGGGTGACTGCTTAGTCCTGGTTTAGTCCTAGATGTAGGGCTCTTTGAACAAACGTTTAGTCATTGTTTGTTTACTCTTTTTTACTGGTTCAATCCCACCTCTGTTCTGGCCCAATTTAGTCATGGTGTAGACCTTTTTGTTCTGGCTTTTTCATAACTGATATTTCTAATGTAGGATTTAACTAAGGATGGCCAGAGCCACCATAGTGTCAAAATAAAGCTTAGGGAAACACTACTTACTGTGATACAATATTGAGGGCCACTGTTCATATACACCAGAACGGATTCACCTGTCACATTTCTCTGTGTATTTCAGCTCTGATGGGTCCTCCAAAGTCTCTATTGCAGTGCCCCCGTCCATCCATCAGGTGACGCTCTTCAGCAGTGGACAGTGGGGAGACAGGATCTGCGTCAACGCAGAGTTGGATGACTCAGAGCGGATCCCCATCACCATTGGCAAACTGACTCCGTACAACAAGTGGGTCACACCTAGGACACAGATACTAGGCTTAACTCAGGCATACGTACAAGGGAAAAGGGCAGGACTGATACTTGACCTAGTAACACACATCAGGCCAGAATCTGTCTAAAGAGTGTCCAAAAGTGTGGTCCAGGGCCAGTCTTGGCACCTTGCAAGATTTTACTGCATATACCCCCTTGGCCTTGACTCGTTTGTACATCTTTGGTCTAGTCATGATTCAACATATTTGTTGCTGTAATGTTAAGGTATTCATACTAGTTGTTTTGCTCAGGTGCCTGTCGTGGGAGCAATGGGAGGAAGAGACCTGGACAGACACAGTCATTCTGATAGTCTCGGTGGAGGGAGGAAATCTGGTATGGATGTATGACATAGTGGTTCTCCATTCATAAATAAATCTTAAATAGACATTTTCTCTTAAGGGAAAACCACGTTGGTCCGAACCAGAGGAAATTTTGGCTGTGAAGGAGTACACACCTAAAGTAAGACAACTTCATTTGCATCAACTTTTACAGACATGATATTTTGTCAGTAATTTAGTATCTCAACTGAAAAAGCATGCATAGTAAAATATAGCCAATTTCTTTACTTATCTAGAGGGGTTTGTATTTTTGTAATATGTGCTAGTTTTAAAACTGCCATCCTTATTTGTCTTACAAACACTTGCATAATAATTTATGTGTTTTTGATTATTGATTTTAATTTGAGAGTTTCTCTCCTAGGAGACAGTAGCTCCCCTGGCCTCCCGTGAGCTGAACGGCAAAAGAAAGCGTGAGCGCGAGGCAGAGAAGGAAGAGGAGGTGATGAAGAGGAGCGGCGAAGAGAACAAGTGTCCTAATGTGGAGAGGAACACTCCAGTGAGGAAGGGCCGAGGGCAGGGTAAACCGGGGCTCAAACTGTTCGGGACTGGGGCAGAGCGGGGTAAAGGCAATGGTGAGACATATGCCACAATTGTTGCATTTGCTGATCACTAAAAGATGGGGATATTGGTCTTCCGGGTTAAATTACTGAATGTTCCTAAAATGCAACATGACCTATAAATGACCTGCTTCCCACGCCTTACGTAACGCTGTAAAATCACTGTGGCACAAACATTTTCAATTTTTTACGAGTTTCTTCCAAAAGTGAAATATCCCTAACCTTTAACATATTATGTGATTTAGCCATAGGATCAATGACCTTAGAGTTTTTTTTTTAAGTGCATGTATTTCTTGTGATGAGCTCATAATCAGCAACTATAAATCTGCCCTATTTTTTCTTTTACTAAGAAAAAGCAGAAATACAAGCAACTGTTGGAAAAACGCCCCCTCAAAACCTAGCCAAGACCAAGAGTAGGCAGGCCAAGACTCCTACACAGACTGGTGAGGGTTTCACATTTATATGTTTTACACAAATAAACAAATAGAATACTTCCTTACAAATGTTAGTCAGTATAAGTTAAGCCTATCTTCATGTTTGACAGCTGCCCTGGTGAGTCCTTCTGGTCGCTGGGGTCAAACTTTGTGTCCCGTTGACCCTCAGACAGCCATTCTCATTGGAGGACAGGGAGCCAGAATGCACTTCTGTAAGGACCCCATGTGGAAGCTCTGCACTGGTCAGTACTAAAATCTGCCACTTTAATTAGTGTTTTGACACTATTTACCATAATTTGCTTAGTCTTATTTGCTGGCATCAGCTGAAAGACAAAGTGATCTATTTTATGCTAAGTATATTTCAGTAAACTAGCCAGTCTGCAATGATAAATAAGTAAATAAATAAAAATAGGTAAATTGCTCACTGTAAAAGATGATTTTTTGATTTATCTTATTCTAGTTTGGAGTCCTCGGTGGCTGGAGACCCTCCCAGTATACTATAGTACAACCCTAATTTCACTAAATAGTTTGACCTCAGAAAACCCACAATAATATATTTTGTGGTTCACATAATAAAGATGATGTGTACTGTTCTACAGAGGACATGTCGTGGATGGCAGCAGAGACCTTAGCAGAAGGTCCCACTCCTGAATCACGTAGTGGACACACAGCAGTGTACGACCCAGACTCCAGACGGATCTTTGTGTTCGGAGGATCCAAGAACAAGAAGTGGTTCAACGACGTCCACATTCTAGACACACAGAGCTGGAAGTGGAGCATGGTCGAGGTGTGGCCTCTTTACTTCTTGGTTATGATTTTGACAGGGTTATCTTGATGTCCTATGTGCATTTGCTTTGTGATGCCATCTAGTTTTATCTAGCAATCCTACGACTTAATTGATCAAAGCACCCAAGCAGTAAACAAGAAATTCTGGGCTCAAACCCCAGAGGTAGCTAGGCGTTTCTTTTTTGGATTTGTTCTCTGGCATTTAGTACGGACAGCAAAGAATGAATGTTAGTGTATAGGGAAATGTGTTGATTTTTGAGATCTCTGTACAGCCTGCATCTTCAACCCTTTCATGTATTTACCTGCTTTATTTATGTTTCTCCAGGCCCAGGGTAAGGTGCCCCCTCTGGCCTATCACAGCTGCAGTCTGTTCAGAGGAGAGCTCTTCGTTCTGGGGGGAGTGTTTCCTTGTCCACACCCAGAGCCTGATGGTTGTAGTGACTCCCTGTACATCTTTGATCCTCACCTGTCCATCTGGTACCAGCCTATAGTGACAGGGGACAAGCCCTCTCCACGCTCGGGGTAAGTGAGCTGTCGGCAGTTGGCTCCGTGGGTTTGTTTTGCTTGTTCATACTAAAAATATAATTGTTTTTCAGCCACTCGGCCTGTCTGATGCAGGAAAGGAAGATTTATGTTTTCGGTGGATGGGACACACCTGTTTGCTTCAATGATTTGTACATGTTGGATCTTGGTAAGTTTCATAATACAGTATCATTGTAATGTAGTTTATTCATTAAGGAGTAATAGATATGAAATCTGCTTATTTCAGGCCTGATGGAGTTTTCTGCAGTTAAAACATATGGAAAACCCCCCTCTCCTCGCAGGTAACACATTTAGACCATGTTGTAACTCAAATGCATATCATTTACTGCATTTAAATGTATTGTTGAATGTTTGTTGTAGTTGGCATGGCAGTGCTGTGCTCTCAGACACCAAGTTCCTAATCCATGGAGGTTACAATGGAAACGATGCACTCAGTGACGCATTCATGTTTGATATAGGTGAGACAACTGTATGTTTTTAATGTTCAACACTGCATGTAGTGCATGTTTGGGAAGTCAAGTAAATCTGCCAGATGTAGAGGCTTGTTATGCACTAGTCTAATAATCAAAGCCTTGGTAAACCTATGTGAAGAATGTGTGGATGTTCAAAATGATAACTGAATACAGATTGGGTAGTGAGCCAATAAAAGTAAATAAATACCAATTGGATTTAAAAAAAC
>JAVQKD010196925.1:0-11047 GCA_036025635.1 Philypnodon grandiceps
TCTTGCCTATTATACTGAAATTTAAGACTTTTTAAGTTATTTGTTGCAAGTTATTATGTAGCCTAGTAGACTACTGATTAGTCATAGGCTATACATATCCTATCCTATAAAAGAAGGCCTCAGTTGTTTAAAGCCAAAACTCATCCTAATGCACATATTTTCTTTGAGCCCGCAAAAGTCTAGGATCGCCCCTGTCCCGTAGAAAGCGCGTAGACCGCCCGACATTTGCTCTCTCCTCCTCCGCTTCCCTCCCCTCCCTCTTCGGCAGTGGGACTGACCATGCCCGTGTTGTACTGACACATACGGGCTGGTGCAGACATGGAGGCCCGATTAACGAGAGACGCCTGTGCCGCTGACACATTGAGGCCCAGCTAACGACGTGTCAGGAGCGGATTTTTGCACCGTCTGTGGATTTATTACGGATACCAGTTGCTGTAAGGAAAAAGGATTATTGCATCGAGGAGCGAGAAATACAAGGAGATCCATTTCGGGTCTGTGTTGATTCAACGCCGCCGCCATTTTGTTGACAGTCAGTATTTTTTTAATAACCTACACGGCGCTGCTTCAGTTATTTTATACCCGCGGATTATTAATAACACCGTTTCGCATACAAACAACCAGTAATATACGCGTCTTTGTCTTTAAGTCACAGTTGGGTGTATTAAGTGTTTCAGCTCACTTGCTTTAGCCGTCGTAGCTGAGATATAGTAACACGAGTGCTTACGAGAAAGATGTAAGATTATGAACATCACTTGTGTTAAGTTGTGGCATTTTACCTAAGTTTTCACAAATTTTACAATTTAACCACTGCATTTGATCTTCGGTTGCAACGAAATGCACTGTAGATTAGATTAAAGGCAGCGATTTGAACCTAAAATCGCCTAAAACGGGAGCTGATAGATGGCTAGTTAGCCGTCGCCAGTGCCATTGATACAAAGTAGGTAGCACAGCGTGTCTATTATTGGACTGATGCTAGCTACTAGTTAGTTACTAAATAAACTCACGCCTTTTACAATACATGTGGTAGGCTCACAGCACATACACATGTATTATATTGTCTGCTATTGTTCCCACAATACACCCAGAAGGTATATTTTACACGGTTTCTGCCTGTGCAAGTTTGTGTATTGGCCCTTGCAAGGTTAATCAATATTTACGAAGTCATGCGCGGTTTGCATTGATTTGGAGTTGGGTTTTAGGCTCCGATTTTGGTTATTACTTTAAAATAAACCAATGAGCACATGGAACACGTTCTAGGTTTTATATTAAGGAATTAAGTTGTCTTTTTAAGTTTCTGTTACAACGTATTAAACCAGTTTTATACCGTGGCTATTTTGACAGTTGTGTTTGCTTTCCCAATTAGCGCTTGGAGGAAAATGTGGCCACCACGTTGATAGACAAGTTGAGGACACAGCCAAATAATGTGAACACCGTTTCCTATCATTTTAAAAGGTGAGTGGATTTAAATGATCCTTAAAAAAACTGTTTGTTGTTGACATATGTGGCTGAATGGTCTTGTCAGACTCCCATCAGATTGCTCAAACCAAATGTTTACACAGGAGTAACTAGGATGTTTTCAATTGCAACATTACTTCTCAGCTGCCTACAACGTCTTTTGGGACACGTCTGTTGAGTGTGTTTTTCGTTAAGGAAATGACTAAACGCGAATAAATTTGCTGAGTGATGATGAAGAGTGAAACTAGAGCTGTTTAGGTTGTCCCCTGCCGATGACTAACAACCACAAACTGTACAAAACCGAAAACAAATAACCGTAGATGCCTTGTAAGCGTGTATCAAAGGGTATACATATATATCTGCCTTTTACCCGTACTGACTGACACCTGTCATTCCCGTCAGCCCGTCCAGACCAGAACTATTAAAGCCATTGCCACCGTCTTTAGCGTTTACTGCCTCCAGTGGGAGATATCGCTAATGGTGGTAGTAAAGGAATTTGGCTCCTTTCCCCTCCTCTGTACACGTCAATGGGCTAATATCTCAAGAGGGGGAAAGCTTTGGGAATGACAGGGAAGCTCTGTAGGCAGAAGCAGTCCTGTGAATATAGTGGGAGGAGGTGGAGGGGTTGGGCACAATTGCTCTGGCCAAGGGGAAATCAGCAGTTATGAACAACGTGTGCAAAAGTGCAGAGAGGGAGGGAGACAGAGAAGAGCATGAAAAAATAGGAGGGGGTGCAGGAAGTTGTTTACTAGTTTCTGCTTGATTATCGATGGAAGAGTTTAGTGGTATTTCAGGAATTTGGTATTGGATTTTGGTTTACACCCTTTAAGCACCCTCAAACACATTGTTATTGCATGGCTTTGAATGTAAAGCATGACTGAGGTGTGTGCAGTAACTTTCGTCAGTATGACTATTTAAGCATATTTTTCATATCACATAAGTGTTGATACAGTAGTAAATATCTTGAAACAGAATTACAGAACAGCAAATGCATGCATCAAATTAAGGTTTTCTAACATTAGATTTCTTGCTTAAAACACAGAGCTTGACCAAAACACAGGAGCATAACTGGCTAGTGTTTGACTTATGAGTAATTTCTTGAGTACAAAAGTACCCCATTACTAAGTACTGCGGCAAATGCATTACTGTTAGCCTTCTAATACCATAAAACTGATTTGACTTGGCATCAGATAATATACCATAAGCATAATGCCAGTAATCTGTGTGATGTTGTTGTAGGTTACAGTAATGTTTTGGCTTTCTTTGACAGAGTCACTGTTGTAGCGTTAACTACCACACAGGCTTATTTTTGTCTGCTGTTGGCCAGCAAACGCAGCTCGTATGAGTACAAGTGTTTCGAATGAAAGAATGGGGATAGCATTTGTCACTGGGCTAAAGAAGGACACTGGGAACAGTATTATGCTGGTGGTGGGCGAAATCTGTTTTTGATTATAGCAGGAGCAACACAGCCATGAGTTGTTACTACTGAGTTGTTAAGCAAAGGAGGAAGAGGATAAAAAGGCTTTTAGAAAAATACCAAGAATACAGAGATTGATTGGGTGTTAGGAAAAAGAGGGAGGTGTGATTGGAGTGTGGTATGTGTAGTAAAAGGGAGTCAAAGTTTTCATGCAAATTGAGTTTCAGTAAACACTGAAAAGAAGGCCAGACTCCAAACTGAGCTGCTTGGATTTGTGGTTCAACCAAAACTGTTTCTACTACTGTTTCCGAAACAAACTTGATCCAGCGCTTTAAGTCCCACATTCATTAATAATGATAATTACAAACCCATTATGAGTTTTATAATGCTTTCTACTCATATAAGCCGCAGAGGAACTGCTAGGACATTGTAGCTCTATCACTGAGCTGTTACTGTTGTCCAAGGCTGAGAAAGGCGGTCAGATCTTCTGTCTCATCCCTCAGGGCTCAATGTGCTGAGGTCACACTTCTGAATTGCCTCCAAATGACTTCACCCAGAGAAAGCACCTGCTTGGGGGCGAATCTGCATTAAATCACTCAGTGGCCATTGGATGCCGTAGACAGCTTCATTGAAGTGGGCTGTCCTCTAAGGGGCACAATTAGGAAACATGCTGTTTGTGCTGCTCCTGTGCTAACACTGAGCAAAAGCACTTTGCTTTTTTTTTTTTACTGTGAAAACACAATTTACAAAGTGTTTCTTGTCCCTTGAGAAAAGATGTTCTAATTATTAACTCGGCTTTTTGAGGTTTGTAGTTTTCTAGTCTTTCAGTCTGAAGAGATATTTCTCAGGTAAATGACCTTGTGTAAATAGGTCACAGGACAAACACATCATAAAAAGTCACCTAGATGGGATGAAGGACGAACCGTAACAACAGATAATAAAAATGTTGCCCTTTCCTTTGCTCCTCACTATCAGTGATTAATTTTGAACAAAGCTTTGTATTATTTCTTGTAACATTGTAATTAATCTTAATTCTAACTGTCTTGTTTCATGTTTCTGTTTCTCTACAGTTGAAGGACGGAGATAGAGGGCTGGACAACCCAGAGAAGTCACCTCAGAGCTACCCCCCTCCTCCCTTTCCCCTCTTAACCCTGCAACAAAAACTTACTCTACCGTTTCCAAACATAAAACAATAACTCTTAAATGGATCAGAAAATTCAAGGGGGAACTGCTTCTCCAACTGGGGAGCGAGACAAGGATGGAGGGTGTGGTAAGAAGGAGGAAGATGAGGAGAAAACTCGGGACAAAGAGGAAGGCACAGGTGCAACAGCGGCCGGCGGGACGGAGGACGACCAGTCCTTCTCTGTCAAAGAGAGCAACCTGTCTGAGGGCAATGTAAAACTCAAGATCGGCCTTCAAGCAAAGCGCATGAAGAAGCCCCCAAAGAGCCTAGAGAATTACGTGTGCCGACCAGCTTTTAGGGCAACTGTGAGGCACACACCGCGCAGTGAAAAAACTAAAACTAAAAGTGTATCGGCTACAAGTGATAGGACAGGTAACAAAACACAGAGCCCAGCGAAGATCAAGGACAAAGAGCGGGAGAAGGGTCCTTCTGTCAACAACAAACCCGTCTCAAATACAGGCTCAGCTAAAGCACCTACACCGCCTCCCACTGCACCTTCTCCAGCCAGCACTAACACTCCGTCACCAGTTCAAGTCAACGGCAGTGCTCCCACAAAAAAGGTACAGTAAAAACTTTCACTGCTTAAACGCTACTTAAATTGTTCAAGTTGTTTTAATAAACTGTGATGATTGAAGGTGTTCCTTGATTAACCAATCAGTTATTAAACAAACTAATTCACTCACTTTACCTGATTGTAGTCAACAAATAATCACTTACTACTTATTACAAATTCTCCACAGCTCTTTAAACCTTTGGTAAAAACCTGGTAAACACTGTGTTATTGTGCTGGACATAAATTAGATTTCATTGTGTTTTGGGTTGTGTGTCTATTTATCATGCAACGCCTCACTCTCCCCTTGTCTCTCCCCCGTCCTCCTACTGCTTTCACTGACCTCTCTTTCTGACTCTCTGTCTCGCTCTCCCTCAGTGTCCCCCGTCTGACCCGGATAAGTGTTATTGACTGTGTAAAACCCCTCCTCCGAGCCACTGCCTACTAAGCAGTAATGGGCCTGAGATCTATTATCAATAAATTGGTGTTTGTAAAAGGATAAAGAAAGCTATCCTGAGCTGTGGCTGTCCAGCGCCAAAGAATTTTAGTTTGTGATAGAAGCACAATTTGTCACTACATAGATTTGTTTTACAATTTATATATTTCAAAATGTATTTTTTTTTTCTTTCTTTCTTGTTTTTTTCAGGGGACACCAAAGACAGATGGCAAGTCTGATACAAAATCAGTTTCAAAGTCATCCAGCACCACATCAGAGAGACCCCTGAATCTGCATCGGTCTACAGACAGCAAAACACATCCCTCCGGAAAGAAAAGCTCTTCTTCTGCACAATCCAAGCATCGGACATCCTCACCTTCTCCACCTGGTAGTTCATCAAAAGAACCCAGCTTTGATGGGGTCAAACCACCTCAGTACACCTTCAACTCAGAAAGTCAGCGAGAAAAAGACAAGAATGGTCAAAACTGGGGAGCACCTACAGTCACTGAGAAATTAGCTCAACTCATAGCAACTTGTCCACCGACAAAGACTACAAAACCAGTAAAACCTGCAAAGGTTGACCCTGCTCCTTCATCTCTCCCCAGCTCAGGCTTTATGGCCCCCACTGCTAAACAGCGTGACAGGGCTTTGGCCAACAGAAATACTTATTCACGAATGGTTCACCTATCACCGCCACCTCCTGTGTCACGCCCACCTGGTCGGCCTTACGGCTCGAAAAACAAAGATGTTATGGACAGTTCATCTCCCGTTACACTGAGGAAAGAGGATAGTGACGGTGCTGGGAAGACAAGTAACAACAGTAGCAACAACAGCAGCCGCAGCAGCAGTCCAGCTCTCACCTTGACCAATAACCGCCTCTCTGCCATTTCAAAGGACAACAAGAATGACAACAACAATAGCAATGCTAGGACGCATCCTCGTTCAGCTCATAGTTCACCACATATGCCCTCTAGTCCCATTTCATCTTCCACCACTATGTCCGAGCAGAGAACAGTAAGCCACACAGGCTCACCTGCCTCCTCACAAGGTCAACATGGCCGGGACAGTCCTGCTCTAGCTGAGGGCAGAAGTGAAAGTGAAAAAGAATGTAAAAAAGACAGCCCAAGAGACTTAACCAAATGTCCACCTACGACAACATCAGGAAAACCAGAGGGAAAAGACAAAGTAGGTAGTAATCAGTCACGAGCTGAGGGGGGTAAGAGCTCCAGTCCCAGTAAACATAGCCCCAATCGGGACAATGGTCGAACAGGTCGAAACAGCAGCCCCCCTGAGTCCCTGAGACAAAGGGTACCATCTCCAGAGCCAGATGACGATGACAGCCCCCCCACACCTCTCACAGACGACTCGCTGGATTCCTCCATAGACTCTCCATCAGAGCAGGACAGCAAACCTCTGAAAAAACGCAGGGGCAGAAAACCCCATCCATCTCGGATCATGGAAATTGAGAGTGAAAGCAGCCACAAGACCTCCTTTGACCAGGACAGAACCAACACGCCATCACCTCCTCCTGTCAAACGACCTGTGGGCAGGCCTCCAAACCCAAATAAGATCAGACTAACTTCTGTGCCACATAGTGAATTATCAGAACTGTTCCCACCCCAGCCGAGAAAAAGGGGAAGACCAAAGACAAAAATGCCAACGCTGGATGCTCCAACTCGAGGACGACCCCCAAATAAACTTATCCCCTCTAAGGTTTACTCATCTTTCCTGAAGTCTAAAGAAGAACAGGATCCACCTGTTCTTCACCCAGAGGTAGACCTGAACCCCCCTAAACCGATGCCTAGAAAACGTGGTCGTCCCAAGCGACTTCCCCCTACTCTACCACAGGAGGGCCAGCCACCCACTCTGGCTCCAGAAGCAGGAGATACAAGGTTTCGCAGCAAAGGAAATGGACAGCTTATCATGAAAACTATCATAGGTAAAATCAACAAAATGAAAAGTGTCAAAAGGAAGCGCTTACTCAGTCAAATCCTGCTAGGTCCCAGGACAGAGGAACCCCCAAAAAGCATCCCAAGCCCAGTGGTTAACACTGTGGAAGATTCAACTCAGTCACTGTCATCTATCGCAGCTTCTTTTGGGGGAAAACTTGGTCCACAAATTAATGTAAGCAAGAAGGGCACAATATACATGGGCAAGAGAAGAGGCCGTAAACCAAAAGCAATCACGAATCCCACAAGTCCACCTCCCGATCCTTTCCTGTGCCCAAGCACTAGCCTTCACCATCTTCATCATCAGTCACACCACCACTCCTCAGAGGTCTTCCCCTCTCCCTCCTTGTCCCAGTCCAGTGGTGGCCACAGTCCCATCAGCGACAACAGTTTTGTGGAGCCAGGCTCAGTGCACTTTGGAGGCCACTCTCACTATTCGAGCTCCCACCACAATCACAGCTCTTTTTCCTTCCCTCCTCCAACCTTTTCTGCCCCAAATCCTCGCAACCCAAGTCTCAGCTCTTCCTCATTGAACTCACAAAAAAAATCTTCCTGTCGTGGATATCACCATCACCACCATCATTACAGGCAGCAGTACCATTATCACAAGCTTTCTCCTCCCCGGCCACTTCACCCAACCTCGCCCGCCCCCCTCAGTGAGCTAAAGGAGGCTACCCCATCACCAGTCAGCGAGTCCCATAGCGAAGAAACTGTGCCAAGTGACAGCGGGATAGGCACAGACAATAACAGCACCTCTGACCGTGGGGAGAAAACTGGAAATGGCCTTAGCGGACTCGGGATGCCGCCCGGGTTGAGTAGTGGGCTGTTAATGCCTGGAGTCATGGGGTCAACTTTGGGACCAGCAGTGGGGCTCAACTCAAGAGGTAGGCGGCGACATTCGGCTGTTCTTGTCGAGCACCCCTCACCCTCTCCATCTCCCCACGGAGTGAGATCCTCACCTGAGCCACGGAGGCCTCACCCGGCAGCTCCACCTTCTTCCCTAATGGGACACAAGGAAAAACACAAGCACAAATGTAAGCGCCGCACTCACGGTTGCCCCGGTTACGACAAACTCAGAAAACAGAAACGAAAACGAAAGAAGAAGTACCTACAACTGCGTTCCCGGCGACATGATCCAGACTTTTTGGTAGAGCTTGAGGAGATTGTTGTTAGACTCAGCGAGATACGCATAGCACATCGCACAACAGGGTTTAGATTTGGCAGTGGACTAGGTATAGCCGGGCCAAGCAGACTCCCAGGACTGGGTAGTAGTAGGAGTGGCTTAGGATCAGCAGGCCCGCCACCACATCATTATCTTCACAGGGATCTCTTGCCTACAATATTCAGGGTTAATTTTGGTAGTTATTACTCCCATCCCGCTTACTCCTGTGACCCCCTGCATTATATCCGTAAACCCGACATGAAGAAGAAGAGGGGCAGACCTCCAAAACTCAGAGACTCTATGTCCGAGGTCCCATTTGTACCCGGTTTGGGATTCCCACTGTCAGGCGGAGGATTCTACCACCCCTCGTATGGCGTTCCCTATTCTTCCGGGCCGCTAGGGTTAGGCTATTACCGCGGTTATTCTCCAGCTAGTCTGTACTCTCACCCACATCACCAGTCACCCCACACTGCACCATCTCACCACTCCCACCATTCGGCAACTTTCCCTCCGCCTCCTCCGACTTCGTACATGCACCACCCTTCTCATCTCCTGCTCAACCCCTCCAAATTTCACAAGAAGAAACACAAGCTGCTTAGACAGGAGTACCTCGGAGGTGGGAGGTCGCCCGTATTGTACCCCCCAATGTCCTCTGAGCTGTCATTTAACTGGCACCACAAGCATAAGCACAGACACAAACACAGAGAGCGCTGTGCTGAGGAGGACAGGGAGGAAGAAGCACACGGGACATCGTCAGGGAGCCGCTCCAATGCTGGGATTTCAGACAGCGGACCAGCAGGAAAAGGAGTGAGCAGCGTAGGCATGGCGGAGTCTTTACAACGATGCCGCTTTGGTCGGGACGGCTCGATAGGCAGTGGCAGCAAACAAGGCGCCTCAGCCAACTCCCCCTCTTCCTCATCATCATCATCAGCAGACCGGTACAAGCGGAAGGAGAGTTCGTGTTTGGGACCTTCCAGACTCGCTCTAGGAAATAGCTCAAAAGGCCACCACCCGGGAGAGTCCTGGTTTAGGATGGGCAGCACCTGTGAGGCAGACTACGCTAAGCTTTCGCGGGGGCATGTGGCACCAGGCAAAGGTCCCTTCTCTTCAGACAGAGGGGCAGCCGAGGACCCTGCTGGCTGTTCGGACAGTGAGGAGGATGAACCTCTCTCGCCCACAGAAGAGTCCCATGATTCTCCAAATCTCACAAACCTGTTCACCTCCGCCCTGAGCCGCACTAACCTGAAGAGCAGCAGGGGCAGGAAGATGGAGGCAGAGGGTAGCTTTTCACACATGGACCGTGCCGCAAGGAAGGATCGGTCAACTTCAGCAGAGAGGAGAGAGTTAGGTAAGATATTGCATTGTTTTTAATACAACATTCATAATTTATTTCACATAGAGAAATGGCTTTATTTTCATTAAATGTGATATTATGTGTTTTGTTAGGTTTCTAAAGCAGTAAAATGTTACTTTTCAGAAGTTTATTCTGGGTATAACTTCAATGCAACTGGAACTGTTTTGACAAGTTTTAATGCGAGCAGAGCATACCTTGTCTTTTGGAGGTACATAGTAAACAAAGTGGCACACTGATTCCATAAGAGGGGCTATTTTCTAATGTTATGTCAGAATTTTTGATTTAACAGTCTAAAAGAAGAAAGATACAATATTATTTGAGCTAATCTGTTCAGAATAAAAGTTATATACCAAATGCACATGCCAAAATAGTTCAAGAGAATAAATAATTAGGCTGTATAGAGATTGCCTGCCTTTGTCTAGCTATATTTATCTATAGCATGACACTGCATCCATTAGCTCCATGACTTTCACAATGTGTGCTCTGAATCACTGCATTACGCTGAAGTCTGCATTGTTTCAAAATCATGAAAATCTTTGCCGAGTGCTAGAAAATGTTTGTTGTGGTTTCCTTGTAACTATGTAACCACCTCAGTTGTGGTTGGACTCAAACTGATTTTTTCTGAGCCACTTTCAGTTGTAGCTCTATTTAAACAAGAAAAGATCCCGGGCTGGCTATGTTTAAGACAGACATGCCGTATTCACACCAGCTGACATTTGGTAGCTCTTACTGGTGATTATGGGCTTGGCAAGGGAAAGCCTATGTAATGTATTAAACAGGCTGTACTATGAATGGGAATGGCCACACAACTGGTATATGTGGTAAAAACCTACTTAAAGGGTATGTGGTTTTGTTAACTTTCTATATTTCTGTCTTTTCCTCCCAGGCCACAAAAGCAAGGGCTACTCCTTTTTACATGCACCTGGTTCAGTCCTCTATAAAACATAAATCCTGATTTTACTTGCTCATGTTAATATGACATGTTCATATTTTGGTACGAGTTCTATCTCTGGATTCACTAGTCAAATTTGGTGTAAATCAAAGCATAAACCAGGATCAAACCAGGACCAAATTCAACCTAACAACAGTAAATTTGCAATGTATTGTGCAGCCCTAGTTGAGACATGGGAAAGGCTGGTCGCATTCATAGAAGTGTGTTTAAGTGAGAAAGCATGTTGTAAGGTCATTTGAGGCAGCAAGGTCCCGTCAAAGAAGTCAGGGTAATCCAGGATTAGAGACCAGGACTTGGGGTCAGCTGTCGGTCACTGACTAGACTGAGACTGTGCAGGCCATGGCTGGGGTCTGGACTGGCATACAAGACAAGGGAGGTGTAGTGAGAAAGATACTGTGTAGGAAATAAGGCAAGGTAAGGATGACTAAGCAATGTGTAGGGAACAAGCATTCAGCTGTTAGTTGCCATTAACTTGTTTTCATATTTTTGCCATGCTTTGTTGTATTTCAGCATTTATCAGTGACTTTTTTTCTAGCTTTTTTTCCTTTTCGAATTAATATGTTCACCCTTTTTAATTACCTATCTTGCC
>JAVQKD010197728.1:0-12049 GCA_036025635.1 Philypnodon grandiceps
TAACCACCCCCACAAACAATAACACAAACAGTCAACTTTTTTGACTCTGTCCTTTATGTTAACATATAGATAGAATATGGTAAAAACAATAAATGAATATCATTCTGTAAAAGTGTGACCTATTTAAATACAAGGCAATGAACTGATGCAATTGATGAAGGTCCCACAGACACTGGGAGCCTGTACGGACCAAACAAACAAGGAAAGAGTAACACAGGATGATAATGTTAAGACCATGTACCAGTACAAACACACGCATGGAAAACATGAAATAGTTAAAAAATAATCAGCAAAAAAGCACAAATGATGGAATAAAAGATCGATGGAGGTACTGAAACACACAAGACAAATCTTTCTGGTCAACACTCGTGTCTTTGGGCAAGCTGAAGAGGCGGCGTATAGTACCTTTTCCGGGTCAGAGCGGGGGTGCCCCAGGGCGAGGGTAGAGAGGTCTCCTGACTCAAACAGGGAGGCAGCTGCTCTGTGCGACTACAGCCACAAGAGGGCAGGCACACAGAAAGACAGACAGACATGCACAGGTTACATCAATAGAGAAGGAGAAGAAAGAGAGCAGAGAGGATGTTAGTGGCAAGCAACAAAGAGTAAGGGCCGGGGAGAAGGGAGGTTTGAAGAAGCGCTGAGGGCAGTCATATAAAATGGGTCAGATGAGGTGCACTGACCCTTTAAGATTCTCTCCCCATACTGGACACGCCCACTTATACTCTACTTAAGCCAGTGCCAACAAAGGAAAGTAGTGGCATTAGTTCATCTGACTCCATAGAAAGGTGAACCCTAGTGTTTTCAGCTTCAGAGAGAGTCAGGGCCTCAGCATACAGGTGGGGGTGAAACAAAAAGTAAATATCAACCTTTGGCAAGAAAACACCTGCATAACATGGAAGAAAGCTAAGACAATCAAGTTAGCATAATTGGGCTATAGTCTCCCCTAGGACGTCGTTCTTGCGTTCAATGAGCCTTCCTAGTTATAAATCATCATGTATGCAGAGTTAAAAAAAAGAGGGAATGAGCATAAGAACAGAAACGGTAGCAATAAAAAGAACAAGGAAGAAAGACCAAAATTATCAAGAGATTTTCCAAATTCTCCACCCACCTGTCAAAGGAGTCTGTGGCCATCTTGTACAGGTAAATGAAGAGCTTGCTGCAGTGTTTAAGGGTGGGACACACGCTGTCCCCGGCACAGCCCCCTGGGGCCAGCTCGTCCTCCAGCAGCTTCTGGAAGGGCTGGGCGTTGGACGGGAACACTCCGGTGGGGCCCAGCTTCTTCAGGTCCGAGAAACAGCCCAGCAGCCTGCAGCACAAGATCATATTTTAGACTGGCTACACCAACACACGGCAACTATGGAGCCTGGGGTGGTCTGACAAAGACATGGCAGACCTTTCCGACCACCACCAAACACCAATCACATTCATCATATTGCCCATGGAACAAGTGACCGTATGTACAGGTTGGAATGGGATTCAAACCACTAACCCTTCAGATACCAATGAGCCACTGCCAGATTGTCACGGTGGTTTGGCTTTGGAGACACATTTGACAGATTTTGGGGCATTTAATAATGAACTAAGCTGATGGTCTGAATGGGGCTTATTTTGTTTTTGAGATAAACCTATGATAATGTATGCATACCTCACAGCATCGGCCAGTTTCTCGTACTGGATCTCAGTTCTGAAGAAGTGTGAGTTGGCTGGCTCGTAGCGCATGGCGGCGGTCAGCGTGCAGAATACTGTGTGTAGTAGCTCAAAGACCTGGTTCTGATTGGCCCGCTCCCAGCCGTGTCGGGGTGGCTGGCACAGGCACCGCTCCATGGCCACCAGCAGAGAGGTGACGTACACGAATCCACCCACCTTACGGAACACAGTACGGGTCCGATGACTCTCCCGGAGGACAACCAACAGAGCCTGCAAAACAACAACACAGATTAAAGAGGTTTTGTCAAGGCTAGATTAAAGATGATGATGGAATAAAAAATACATTTCAATAATAACTATATGTTGTGATTTTTCCGGTAGATTCTAGGTGGCTTTGTATCAGTTTTGCCACAGTGGCCAGTGAGCAAAAAAAATGTATGTCAAAGCCTGAAAATATTCCATATGTCTATATTTATATTACATATACGTCTATAAAATCATATAAAAATAAAATAATTTGTGACAGAGAGTTCATGTTAATTTTATGCTGTGCTAACTATACATTGCTCCATTCATCACATTGGAGCACTTATTAAACACACACTGCTTATATTAGCCTTTAGTAAACCTAAATCTAGTTCAGTTAGTCTAGTTTGACATTTTACATACACCTTTTATTGTTATTTTATGGCCATTTTTCGGATTTTTTTGACAGAACAGTAGTGTACCAGGAAATCAGGGAGAAGTGACATTCAGCAAACTGTTGTGAGCTGGATTCGAACTCATGATGCCAGGGCGAGCTCTGTAGGCTCTGAATATGGGCCGCACGCTCTAACGTTAGAGCTAAACCGTCTTATATTGAGAGCTGAAAAAGCTCAGTTTAGGTGCAGATCTCTTTAAGGCCACCACTCGCCTAATGCACTTCCGCGCCATGCGTGAAACTAGAGCTAGAGAACGATTACAATTTTGAATCAGATTAATCGCACTCTTAGCCTGTGATTAATCATGGTTAATTGCAACCATGCGATTTACTGCGTTGATTAAAATTTATTAGTCGCATTTTTTATTTTTGAGTTTATATATGCCGCAGCGGTGGTGCAGTGGGTAGGTGCTCGCCCCTCAACCAGAGGGTCGGTGGTTCGAGTCCCCGCCCGAGCACACGCCGTTAGGCCCTCCCGTGGACCCACCACCCACGGGAGGTACCATACTGGTGCAATGTGTATTGGGCAGTGGTCGAAGGCAGTCTCTGCTTAGACTGCTGCCTCCGCAACCCGGTATCGGACAAGCGGAAGAAAATGAATGAATGAATGAGTTTATATATTAGCCTATTTCTTTTTATTAGACTTAAAATGAAAAAAATATATATGTGTTGTTGTCAGTTTCCAATGCCAATCTAGAGGCCAATGCAAATAAAGGCTGCATTCAATTCATTCATAACTTGTATTCAATGATGGACCAGCAGGTTGGCAGTTGAGTGGCTCCCTGGTTTCTAAGTGTTTTTAGCTCCTGAGAAGGTCAGGGCCTCAGCATACGGGATTACTCAAACATGCATGAAAGAAACAAAATACTCCAGGTCTGTTTTAAATGCATGATTGAAATAATAATGGGGCCCTTTAAGTATATGGGTGTTACGGTGGTTGTTACCCGCAGGATGTCGGTCTTGAGCTGCAGTTCACTGGACGGGGCTGAGTGCATGAGGCCCAGCAGTGTGCCCATATCGTCGTCTCCACTGGGGGACAGCACCAGCTGCTGGATGATGAGCAGGGCGTGTTCTCTGCACTGACGGTACTTCACGATGTTGTGGACGCAGCGGGCTCCTCCAAACTCACGGAACAAGGCTGGAACAGAGAAGACAAAGGTGGGATATGAGCAGGGGTAACAACATGGAACCTCCAGGTGGGCAATGATTGTAAAGTTAATACAGTTCAAGCCATATAACAAAAACCAATATGGGGTTACATTAAAATGATTATGTCCACAAAGTATAGGACTTTGGGGATAACCTGAATCAAAGCCAAGGCAGATGAACTGTAGACCCGTCCGAAGCTATGAGCGAGTGTCTGTACCTGCGTTAGTGTTGGAGCCCTGCAGAAGCACAGTCAGCGTCTCCATGACCAGCCACGCCAGCTGCTTCTGCTCCTCCGCCACTCCATGGTTTTTACAGTCGGCTGTGAACATGAAGGCAGACTAAAGTTAATACTGTTGAGTGGGCTACTTCAGAGAACAAACGGTTTTAGACCAGGGTGCTATAGATCCTCATTATCACAAAAACACAATATATGCAAATATCACAAAAGACTAGTAAATCTATCGAAATACTGGTCGTCTATCAAACAGAGGGGACACTCTATCAGTGTAGTCTTAATGCTTTGATCCCTGTTTGGCCTTTGCTTAGACAATTTCAGACAGACTGGAAGTGTATATTCTTTTGACAGGTGGCTCTCAACTGTGAGTCCTTAATTTTCATATATGGCCCTCAATGACATGTTTCTACACCCCTGGCTTAGACCAATTTCAACATTATTATTGAATGTCCCCTGTTCTTGTACAGAAAGTGGACAAGCCTTACCTTGGTCATTTCCGTGCGTCTGCTGCGAGCCGGGTTCCTTGAGCAAAGCGGCATATTTGTGGAGCAGGTTGACTAGCACCTCGAGCAGGCCCACTTCCCTCAGCACATCACAAAAAACCGGGTCGTGTCGGGCCAGTTTTAGCAGCGTCCTCACCGCCGTGATACTGCAGGAGTGAGACGTACTGGACTTAAGCAGGACACTGACGCTAAACAGCTCCTTACAGGGGACGTAGTTCAGGCTGAAGACCACAAACTCCAACAGCTCAAAGTACTTGGTCTGGGCTTCCGGGAGCTTGGCAACGCGATCGGTGAACTGTGAGAGGGTGTGCTGTGACTCCAGGATGAAGTAGTTGGAGGGCTCCGTGGCGTAGATGTTTCCGATGGCGTCCAGCAGCATACAGGCCAGGCGGCTGGTCTTAGCTCGGAGGAAAGCGGTCTGTAGCACGGAGAAAGCCTGGATGTTACGCACCGTGTGGCCTGGAGGAGAGACAAGAATGTTTAGTTTGCCGATTTTACCCATATAAACGTATATAGACGCACTAGTCACACATAAGGGTTATATGGGTAAATATTGTAGCACTCAAAACCAAAGGGATCCTAAAGATTTCAATTATGTTATAATGTGTCTGTGTCAAAAACATACCACCAGTTGTATTTTGCTTCATTAATGCATGCTTGAGTGAACCTGTATGCTGATGTACTGACCTTCTCAGGAGCTAAAATATATTTCATTTCACTTTTCTACATATACATAGATCAAGAGACCCCTGCAGATACATTGTTAGCTGAAGTCTTAAAGGGACATACGATTGTGTGTGACTACTGCTTCCAATAAAAGGTAATTTGAGCCCGTTACAACACCCACCTTTCCCTGAGGGCAGTGGCAGAACAAAGCCGGGCAGGAGGAAGGGGGCTCCGGTGGTGAGGCCGGCGGGCTTCAGCTCGGTCACTCCATATGTGGTCAGACAGGTCACCAGGTTTACAAGGTCCTTCAGAGCATCTTTAGACTCGTCCTCTTTGGCCTGCTCCAGCCTGAGGGCGCAAGGTGGATAGTCATGAGCAAACTGTCCTCGTAAGAGCAGTTTTAATGCACCAATGTTTTTTTTTTAAAGTAATGTTATCTCGGTACAGCTTTATTTTACTTGGGAAGATCTGTTTGTGCCTTTGTTTTGATTTATTTTGATATTATTTTGATGAAATACATACATTTAGTGATTGTTTTTTATTAGATTTTTATCTGTTACAACAATATTTAAAAACACATTATGTTCAAACTAGGGGTGCCCCGATATGAAATTTTTTGGCCGATTGCTGGGTCGCAGGTGACATCACAACATTCTATAGTCCTATATATTTTAATGGGAGATGGGGAGGCAGGAAAATGACCGTTGATAATCTGCAGATTTTATGTGTGTTTGGATAGACATAGGGGGTTACAGACCCCCAGATTCAACATTTGTGGATGTTTTTGGGGGATATTTCCAATAAAAATCCCATATAGTTAATACAAAATTCTGGCCCCTGACCCCCCATCTGAGGGTATGACATCATCACATCCTAGAACCTGCAGTTAATTAACAATTTGGCCAATACCGATATTTTGTAAACATGTTTTAGTATGTTTTTTGAAACTAAGAAATCAAAAAGGTATTAATCCACAAATAATAATAGTTTTACTTAATTTCGTCTCCCTAGAGTTGGACATCAGCCATCTGTACAGGCCAATACTGACGTTGAACCGATAACGATGTGCATCCTTCGTAACATAATGGGGAAACTCTATACATCTAACATGGAAGAATGTGTGTGAAAGAGCTGGTGTGAGACCTGAGCATGAGGTCGCTCAGGAAGGCGTAGCCCTGACACATTCTAAAGTCGTCGAGCAGAGTCTGAGACACGTCACTGGAGTCTTTGAGGAAACAGGACAGACCAGCGAACATCTCCACGATCTCCAGAGGGGACAGGTCATCTGACTGTTGCATGTTCTGGACACACGTGGACAGACACTCCTTCTCTGTACACACAAGACCACAGAAAAACTTATTGCTAAAACATGCAAGACATTAATAGTTCATTCTACTAGGGATAATAGAATTAATCGATCCAGATGGAGATACTGGATCGGATATCAGTGTTGTTAAAATGTGGCCAATACTGGAACTGATTGAATGTATTATATTTTAGCCAAATTTTGAGCAGATGAGCAGAAGTGGCAAATTACATTATATTACATTCTACATTTTGAGGGTCTTCTGGTCTTAGTTTTATTATTATGTTTAAATATTGATGGATATGGGGGGGTTGGTCGGTCCACAAAGCCCAGATATTGGGATCTGTAATGGGACTGAAAAAGACGGATCGGTGCCTTTGCCAAAATCTGGTCAGGATTTTTGTGTTTCTCAGTGATTGTGTTTCATGTGTTTAGTGGGTTGTGTTTGTGTTCCTCTCACATTCATAAGACTTTGTTGGCATTTGGGGCTTTTATAGGAGAATACAAAGAGTGTGACTCAACTGATGTGATTTGTGTTCCATAAACACAGGTCCGACAGTGTCCAGTTTTTGATTAAGTTAAGTTCTTCTATCAGTGAGTAAGTCAAGTGAAAACACACTCACTTTACAATAGCCCTGTCAACTGTATATCATGTTTATGAACTTACCATTAACTAAAGGCCAGGTTAAAAATCTTGAGAAAGAGTTTGAAACTGAACAAAATATGTACAGGTGACATTGATATTTTCACATGGAAGAGAAAATGCTTGACCAGACTTAACTCCCTCCCCTGGTGTCTACAGCAACATCAAATCAAAGTTTGTTGGCTGGTTCACCACCTTGCTATTGGTCAAACCACAAACTCTGATTTGATGTTGTTATAGAGGACAGGAGAGGGACTAAAGTAAAATAATAATTATGACAGATACTTCATAGGAGATTATTATAGGAAACCTCCTGACTACAGCTTTAACCATTATGGCACATGGGGAGTCGTACCATGGATGTATTTGACCACATTGACGCTGAGGCCGTGTCTGGAGATGGTAGTGAGCACATCCCCGGCGCTCCTCCTCCAGGGCAGGTTGTGGGGAGGACACCAGGACGTGATGGCACTGAACAAGAGCTGCAGGTCGTCTTTCTGAGCCAGCTCCTCCGCCGGGGACACGAAGGTGCACAGCTTCACCAGAATCTAAGACAAGGGTAAAAATGGCCAAATACAGAAACATGAGACACAGTAAGCTCAGAAAACCTACATCTACCCCACAGGTAACACCCAACCACTGTTATCTGAGCCAGGGCTGATCCTCAGGCCTTACACTAAACTGTCTCATACTAAGTGTGTAAAGGCCTTTTGTAACTACAGTGTTCCCAGATTATTATATTTTTGGTGTTTTGCTAGTCTTTTAGTTGACTTATACAGCTCGCCTTGACATAGTGAGTTTGAATACGTCTAGTCTGCACACAGGAGTCACCCTACACAGACCATGATTTACCCGGCAAAGTTAGGTTAGACTTCATTGTCCCCCTGGAAAATGTGAGCTCTGCCTTTGACCCGTCCCTCAATAACGCTGGGGCAACCTGTGTGGAACCCTCTCCAGATCTTGAGCCAGGATCTTGGTCAGGATGTACCTAGCTAATGTACATATTTTGGGGTGATCAGTCTAATTTCAGCCTTGTACAGACCTGGACGAAGACTTTCTGTAGAAGCGCTCTTCGGTCCACCAGGGGCAGCTCTGGTTGTGTCTGGGTTTGGCCCTGTCCAGATGTCTTGTCTTGGGACGGGGGAGCCGGAGGTGGCGGAGGGGTGGAGCTGACAGGGGCCTCCACCATGTGGGGGAGGTCAAAGAACAGGTACAGGCATTTGACCAGAGTCGATGGCACGGACATGGTGGTCATGCAGTCCACGGTTTTCTGAAACATAATAATTTCAGAATGACATGCACAGAAATGTCATGAGGCTGTTATAAAGGTACTGTAGGTAATGTGTGGAAGTCTGCTAGTCTGCTGTGTAGTGGAGCAGCTGACAGCCATGTGCTCTGGACATGACTAGAGGAATGTGAGTTCAAACCACAGACTGACACAACACTGAGCAGAGGGAAAACCGATGAGGAAATCAGGACATCATATAAAGAGTCCACATGGGGCAGCCCTAAACTCTTGAAGGCTCCTAAAAGCATTGAACAGACTCTCAGATTAAGTCTAGCTTGTATTGTACAGTGAAAAACTACTTTATAACATATCATTATTCCTGTACCTGTCCGGAGGAGGCCAGCAGGTTGATGGTGGTCAGGAGCATCCAGCCGCGACTCGCCTCCTCGCTCTGATTCACCTCCAGGAACTGCACTATTGCCCGACTGGCCGCCTCTGCAAAACATAGGAGTTAAGGAGTGTCAGAAGATCAATTTTTGAGCCAAGATCTCAAGGTTCATGTCAAGATGAATGCTCAATTTTAAACTTTTTCTGAGGCATTTTAATAACCTAGGGCAGGACAATTGTGTGAAGGGCTGCTGTAGTGTGTTAATAAAAATGCAGTCTCATGTCCATCCACCCATTCATCCTTTTATTATTGTGTCATGTATACAAATATATGCCCAGCCTTTCAAAGGACCTACAAGACACCATCAATCATCATCAAACATCACAAAAATTATCGTCCACACATTAGGTACAATCAAAAATAATATCTTTATTCTGTTGTTTCTTCCAGGCTTCTGGCTTTCTGGCCAAATTATAAACATCGAAATTAAACAACCATTTCATCTTCGTCATAATCATTGCTCCAAAACAACTGTATAAGCATTTCATCCATCAATATAATTCAAAAATCATCATACATAGTTATAATTGAATGTTTTATTAATTTAATCACCCTGTCTACAGTCCCACCACAACCACAGTCACGCCAACACATTCACACATGGGCAGGTTTTTCACGGTGTAGGGGGTCTCACCTGTGGACTTGTTGGAGGCGCGACGGCGGATCTCGGTCACCATGAGCCGGGACACCTGTGTGGTGAACTGCAGCAGGTCAGAGAACTTCTCCATCATGCTGCTGGGAGGAGCGTTCCCAAAAACCTGCAAGAAACATCATCTCTTCATCAGCCCCGAGCTCAGTATGACTCATGAATACATTTTCATGTGTTCTCCAAATGTTCTAATCTTAGAGAATGACACCGAGGACGACAGAAATAACACACGATAAATAGTGATTCACAGAGCCACAGCCGTTACTAGAACAACTGTTCATATTCAACAGGCCCTCATGTTTTCTCTGGTCAGGGCCCTCACGTTTTCTCTGGTCAGGGCCCTCACATTTTCTCTGGTCAGGGCCCTCACATTTTATCTGTCAAGGCCCTTATGTTTTCTCCATCAGGGCCCTCATGTTTTCTCCGTCAGGGCCTTCACGTTTTCGCTGTCAGGGCCCTCACGTTTTCGCTGTCAGGGCCCTCACGTTTTCGCTGTCAGGGCCCTCACGTTTTCTCTGTCAGGGCCCTCACGTTTTCTCTGTCAGGGCCCTCACGTTTTCTCTGTCAGGGCCCTCACGTTTTCTCTGTCAGGGCCCTCATGTTTTCGCTGTCAGGACCCTCACGTTTTCTCTGTCAGGGCCCTCATGTTTTCTCTGTCAGGGCCCTCACGTTTCCTCTGTCAGGGCCCTAGTAGTAGCCACTAAGATGTTTTACGAGCCACAATTTAGTTTATATAGTTGTAATCCTTAACTATAATGGCAATGGACCAGGACTTATAATATCAGAAATAGGAAATCTGGTTTACTTAGCCAGAAATAGTAACTTTTGGTTCAGGTTTTAGATTTTTCACATTTCTATGTAAACAAATACTATAACTATCCAACTGAAGTGGCTAGTGAGAGTAAATCTGAATTCATTTGGTAACATTGGTCATCAATTACCAGGGCATATTCAAGTCCCATCTTGGGGTACACTATCAAGTCAAGCTTTAACGTTTATGTTTTCATACTGACCAGTGACCAAGCAATAAAACTCAAGACAGCCAGCAGCAAAGTGACCAAGAACATGTGTCAGTCAACCCAGGGATCAGATGCACAACCTTCTTGCTGGGAGGGTGTGCGGGAGCTAAGGTCATTAATTAATTAATATTCATTGTAGAAGAACCCAAATCAATCAAGTTTGGCGTCTTTATCAAATGTACCTGGGTGCAAAAGTTGAAACTGATCCGGCAATTAATTTTTCATTGAGTTTTTACGATATTATAAATCTCATCATCATTGCCGTCTTAGGTTTCCTGCCTGTGTGGACTCACCCTGTTGAAGACGGGCAGCATCATGTAGAGCTTCTCTTCCTGCTCCTTCTGGGTCATGTGACGAGGCGGGTGGCACAGCTCGGAGAAGAGTCGGCGCAGGTGCATCAGGCCGAGGGCGTTGTCCTGTGGGCTGCAGTCATCCTGCCGGGGCCGTCCCATCATCCTCTTCACCATGTTCATCCTGAGGCTCCTGGACACACAGCATGGGTCACTCACAAAATAAGCACATACTGGTGTCACAACAGAGCTGCAGTAGATCTAAAAAATACTATCAAATCTATCGCACTGGAAAAGGAAATATTACTCAAACTGAAAATAGCTAAATAAAATTGTGGACAAAAATGTGCTCTGGTTGGATCCTGGTTTAGCCATTCTCCAGCACCAAAACTAAAGTAAAACATTGCCAGTCATATTATTATTGCAATACTCAACATAGCCACATCTTTTTCTCTCAAACATGTAGCAATTTAATGTGACAAAATGAAAAAAAAGTTAATAGTAGTGGTCTTAGTTTGTTTAGTTTGGAGTTGGTCATTCCAGAGATGAATGCAGAAGGTTGATCAAGCATTCCTTCAACCCATACTGCCATTGTGCCCTTGAGCAAGTGTCTACATTCTCCATATTTGTCATTTATCATCGATGGCCGTGAAGTGTAATAATAATGACCAATAAGACGTCTAACCAAGTGTGCAACCATCCATCTCTATATCTGATTTGTACTATTGTTTTGCTATTGAGCCGTATTTTCCACACAGCAGCTGCCTCTTGACAACGGTGGAGACAGTTGCCAGGACACAGCGTCTAAACTGGTGACACGCCTCTGCAACAACCACATAACAACGAAAGCCAGTGTGAGGCTTCAAGAAGGAAATGCTAAAACTGTCCATCGTCAAAATTCAAGATGTTCCTCCCCTTTTAGTCGATCAGTTGCTGTGCTGGTCAACTAACAGCAATGAGTCCAAACAATTTTAAAAAATCAAGTTAGCCTAAAGCAAAGTGGCCAAGAATGTGTGTTTTTGCTGGTCTGGTAAGTGTTACTGAATGTTACTTCTAGCTTAGGAAACCAAGGGGATCGTACCCACAACCTCCTACGCAAAACAAAAACTACTTCCCAGTCCAAGTGACATCGAGAGAAAAATCCTACTTTAATCTGAGATGAACATATAATATAAAAACGCTCATTTACCATGTCTCTGATGTTCTAGATGTCCCACAATTGTTTCTGCAAAGATCTCATTATTATGTCATATGTTCTGGCCACAACCTAGGTTTTGTATGTTTTTCTTAATACTGTGAAGTAGGGGTGGAAGATATGGTAAAAACATAATCTCACAACTTTATCAAATGAAGATCACGATTTTGACCACCATTTAAGTTGATTTTGTATTAAGAATACTTATTAATAACACTGTTTCATTCAATGTACATCCAATCCAACGTGCATCCAATCCAACGTACATCCAATCCAACGTACATCCAATCCAACGTACATCCAATCCAACGTACATCCAATCCAACGTACATCCAATCCAACGTACATCCAATCCAACGTACATCCAACCC
>JAVQKD010199245.1:0-10146 GCA_036025635.1 Philypnodon grandiceps
AGTGTTCATTTAGGCTCAGAGACTATACTTGATCTGTGAGCCCACATCTCTACCCACACACATTTTCCCTTCTTTAAAAAACCTCACAGATAATTTATTACATTTTTGGACAATACACAAACAGGTCCCAGTGCTTATCATTACGGCATATCGAAACAATAGCGGGTCTGAAGAACCAAAAAGACCATTACCCACAATAAGGCAATAGCTTGACGATTGAGTATAGGGCTATATACGGCATACTCGCCTCCATCCCTCCCGGAATATTAGAGAGATTTTTCATTAGCGCTCCTGCAGATGCATTGTGGGTGCATGTTTTATTGATGCTGGTGGTTCAAAAGCGGTTTGTTTGTTGAGAAGTGGGAGAGATTTATAGCTAACTTAATGGGTTCCACAATTCTTACAGTCCAGATTACAGAAAGTGTGTGTTTATTTTCATATTTGTTATCCGGCTGCAGAGGGATATCCCCACGAGAGGAAAAAACACAATAAAACTACAAGAGATTCCTTTTTTTTTCATTTGGGCTTTGGCTGCCGATAAATGTGGTTATGTAGAGAAGAAAGCTGCTTATCATGTGTATTAGGATCTTCTGCTTGCATACACTCGCGACTTTATTATGTAGACCTAATTTACCTGCTTGTAAATTCAAATAGCCAACGGATTCAGTGAGGTGCCATTGAGGCCCTGGTAATGAGCATGTACCGTATATGGGATTTTCATGTCTAGGGTTTATAGAGAATGGTTTAGAAATAATAAATTATCAGGTGAATGGTAAATGTGTGGGTGAAAATGTCATGTTGAGGGCAAAAACTGGTTTGAGATAAAGGCAACATTGCACCAAGGTCTGCAGATCTCTGAACACTCCAGATGACGAGCAGCAGAAGACCACACTGGGGCCACTGCATTAAGGTCTACCTAATATTATGGCCAGTGTATTTAGATTTCAACTGACGTCATACAAAAGGTGATATCAGCAAAGGAATAATCAATGGTCTTTAAACAGGCCCATTATAACTGTAAGGGTCCCTTTGTAACACTGAAGGCAGAGCTGTGTGGGCTGCTAAATGTGACATCGTTCTGCTTCTGTAGTGAGAAAAGGAGTCATCGTGTTCAACCGAGATCAGTCTGCAGCCCGGGAGAGGGCATGGAAGGAGGAAGCAGAAAGAATAATCATTTTACATAGTACTATTCATATATATACTATTCACTCTCACATTCATTCATAGGTTCAATGATCCAATCAACCCAGTAGGGGCGCAAGAGAGAACCCTCACAAACATAGGGAGGATGTGCAGAGACACAGTAGAGCTCACCACACTGCTGCCACTCAAACCAGGTTGTAAAAAATGGAAGAAATTTAATGTAATAAATAACTAAGTCAATATTTCTGCACTTCAAGCTTTACATTCTTCATCACATCATTTCATTCACCATTTTCTGCAAGAAACTGTTACATTATTGTTCCTAAACTTTGAAAACTGTATCCAACTCTTCTGTGTAGACTCTTTCTAGAATCTTTTATAAACGAGATGTATGAGGGCAGATAAATTCGACTAGGCAGATATCATTATATTAGACGAGATGGGGTTGAGAAGGTTATAATACCATTAAAATAAAACAGCCAGAGGACATTACATTGAAGATTTTGAGTTCAGAAAAGTCAAGAGCGCTCGAAGCTACAACATGCAATTAGTTTAAAATCAACATAATTAATCTGTTATGTGTTTAATGTACAAATTGACTTATTATACATTTTCATAAAGTTAAGGTCATGCCAGAGTGAGCAGCTGAACATACGATGTCAGGCTGAAGCTAAAGCATATAGAGTCAGTCAAATGTAACAGAAAAGAACAGGGTCCATTTATGGGTTTTAGACTTAAATCAGTTATTTTAGACTTAAATTGTTAAGTGAATACAATTGCTTGGTCACAGTAACTTGGCTGCCCCCCAAAACAACAAGCATTATGAAAAAGAGAAATTTAGCACAGTTGAGAGTCACTCGGGTCACACATACAGAGTCGAACACAGAAGGGGGGTCTGGTCCCTTGATCATAGCGAATCATTTCTCAGAGATTTTGCAGCCGGACCAATCAGGAGCCGTTTATGAGCCAGAGCGGTGTGTGTGTGTTGTTGGCCGTGACATATACTTTGCTAACGTGACTTCCTCGTGTGTGGCTTTTTAGCGTCATGTCTGGTGTTTTTTGACCAGTTTACGATACACCGGAAGTTGAATGCAATCAACAAGAGACCAGACTAACATCTTTGTATGGAATAGGAAAAGAGTTAGTCGTGGCTGCATGGTTGGACATGATCACTAATATGCACTATATTTTGAAGCTGCTGGTTTAGATTTTTTTGATTTTTTTTTCATTCTTTAACCACAAACACAAATTGATCTGCATGTTTTGTCTATTTACACATGATAATATAATCTCTGGGTTGTCTGCCTGCTCTGAGCACAGCTTTGGCACTTCATTCGTGACATTGATGTCAGTCCTTTTGCCTGACTCACATTCATACTGAACTATTACAGCCAGGTGCACTGTAATACCTATTCTGTCACTTCCTAAATCCAAAATGCACAAACACCAGACACAGATGTTTTCGTCAATAGCCATCATTTCATTTGCATCAAAACTAAACAGCCTGTTCACAACCTGTGCGCAGATTAAATAAGACTGCCCCTCAACGTTTCACTAAAGTATTCTCAAAACGAAATAGCTACAACTGATTGCAATACTGGCAATTTTCATCAGACTATTTATCTCTATGAAGATTCATTTCTACCTTATTGACCAATGTGCATTTAAAACATGTCTAGAAAATGTAATATCAAAATGGAAACGGTAATAATGAATTGCATGTATTCATAAAAAAACTAATGATGAAGTTTTTCACAGACACAACAGAAAATCAATTCAAATCCACTTCGACAAAAACAGTGGAATAAACTGCATAGATCTTTTTTTTCACACTGATATTCAACGGACTTTTGAGGAGGAAGGCTATAGCAAAAGTTGGTCTATGTTACAATCTGTCATATACCCTATGGGCTAATATTAGCAGCAATTACATATAAAGTCATTCTCAGTTGCTTTGAAGTGAACTGCTCAGATCACTGCGCGGTCGAGATGAGAAGGCATTCATCCACATTTATCTTGACCTGTCTCGTCAAACATACCGGAACGCTTTTATTTTGATGCAGACCATGAATATATTAAAGAGTTTTCTGCTCGTTTTGACTTATTTACAAGCCTTTTCTCTCCATCTCTCCAGCTGAAGCGCTCCTTCCCACAAGCCCCGTGCGTAAAACCGCGCGTCGCTGGCTGCATTGTGCCCCGTGCCTGTATCTGTCTGCGCTTTACACTGAGGTCCTTAATTCCACCAAGACTGTAATTGTCAAGCTATAGCCCGTGTATTGTCCCGCGGGGGGAATCACCATAAATGAGGAATAATGTAATTTCACGGTAATCCGCTTTGCTGTGATCCAGATTAGAGCGTTGCATATGATGATGATTGGGTTAGCATTAAGCTCCGCGCAGGTGAGAGTTAAAGTCCTAAACAAAACTGCGTGAAGCCTAAAAGTAATTCCCTTGAAAGATAAGACTGAAATAATTGAAATTCTATCTTTCGGACATCATACATACATTAGTTGCTGTTGTCAATTTGCGAATGTAAAATCACTCAAGGGGGAACTTTTGTGAAGCTCTACAGCGAAGGACAGACAGCGTATCCTCAACCAGGCAATGAGAAGCGTGTTGTCAACAATATGTGCAGAAAATGACACGTGTGGCATTGACAGATTTCTTTTCTCCCAGTGCCGCTCTGTGCACGAAAAAAATCTATAAAGCTGCTGGCACTTGGGGGGTCACAAAAAATGCGCACAGGAGGCTTTAAGTGAACGCACTGTGTCTGATAACAAAGACAAGACAGATGTCAAGTATGTGGATGGTCTGGCGTGAAACGGCACACACGAGGATTGCGGAGTCCACTCACCTGAATGTGACGAGCTCGACCCAAACAAGGCGCAAGTCAGGCAAAAGCCGAAGAAGAAACACAAAGCAGCCGCCGTTGTCTTCATGGTTGCGCTTGATTGAAGTATATCTCCGTTTTAGCCTTCACATGTCCGGCACGCAGCGTATCCGTCCTCTATCTTTTCTGAATGAGCCAGCGAAGAGAGAGGGGACAGATGAAGAGACGGTGGTAAGCGCGCTCCAAGCCGTTCGCAGCCGCCTGGGAGTTTGGACTTGTGTGCGTAACTTTGCCCCGTCTCTCACCGTTTTATTTAGCTTCCTTTGCACTTGCCGTAGCAGATTTACGGTAATATTTTTTGAGCGTCTTCCAAAGCGTGTCTGAAGAGTATAAAGCACTAATCATGCCATTACTCCGCGACTTGGATACAGTATGCAGCTGGAGACTCGTATTCCTTAACCGCGCCCCCCCACCCCCCAGCCCCCAACACCTCTGACTCTAGTCCCCGCCTACTCATCCCGTAATTGGCTCAAATAGACGTCCATCAACCCAAACCCCACGGGGAATGACTTAACAAGAGCTCTGATTGGCCGGTTCAAGACATTAGAGCCACGGAACAAGCGTTGCACCTGCCACTTGGAGTCAGTGCTGTGAGGGGCCTGTATAGGTGTGAAGGGTGCCGTGAAGCTCGGGGTTTCCCACGTGAATTTACGATACAGTTTTAAAGGTCTCGTGTTGAACGTTATTGTTAATTAAATGGACATTCAAAGAGTGTTAACGGACATCTTGAGACTGGCATTTCAATAATATAGCTATGAGTGAGGGGAGACACTAGTTTTTTCAAATGTTAAGAATCGCTTTCAAAATTGTTATATGTTGTGTTTAATGAGCAAGAAGTTGTTTATTTTTTTTACTGTGGATCACCATCTTGACCAGGGGTGGGCAAACTGCGGCCCGGGGGCCACATGCGGCTCTTTGGGCTTTTTAATCCGGCCCGCCAAGCATTTTGTCATATTTTTGAAATGATAATATATTGCCAATTCCTCACTCACGTTGTTATAACCTGCAGTAACCAGTTAACTCCACATCGACATATGTTTTCACTGAGGTCCGATCGAAGGCTGTATGTCTCATTTGTCAGAAGTGGTTGCAGTTTACAAAGAAACCAAATCAGTCGGCTCACTCGGCACATTTTTAAACCCCATGTGGCCTTTGAGTCAAAAAGTTTGCCCACTCCTGATCTAGATTCAGGATTTGTACCATTGTGAAATAAGTCCATTGCCTTGGCTTCTAATTAGTATCCAAACTATCTTCACCTGGTGTAGCCCCTCTCAGCATTCTGTTCCATCTGTCCAGGATTAGTATGATAGACAGAAAAATGTGAGCAGCCTACAATCAATGGTGGAACTATGTGTATTCAAGTGGACTAAAGTGTAGCCATATGACTGGGTGTATATGATTCTTTTGCATTTTGTTACCTGGGATAAACAACGTATTTTGAAAGCTATTTCATGTTGTATCCATCCTCCTCATGCTTCATCACTTATCACAACACATTACTTCTGCATCCTCTCAATAGCATCACAATCATTCTCTATAAGTTCTTAATGACAATTGAAAGTCAAATACAGCATTGAGATAGCAATAATATATGTACTCTGGAGCTATTTGTAACACTGTTAGAGCTCTGACTTTGCCGTGGCAGGAAAATAAGTTACTGAGATAATGTGAAAGAGACAAACAGTGACAAAAGGTTATTATTTTCAGTTTAACAGCTGCTGCAGAGCTTGGTGCACTTTTGGCCTCCTGGAGTTTCAATATGGCCGCACATCTGGGCAGAGGCTGCTCTCTGGTTGCAACCCCGTTTACCAATTGGAGTCAAACACATGCAGAATGTCAAATTTGGAGAGCCATATTTTCAATAATTTTGCAGATGACCTGGATTTTTTTGAATTGACTGTTGGCACACAGTTTCTCTAGACCATATTGGTGCAAAAACATAAAATGAGCTCAGCAGTCACACGTTTATTTACTTATTCTCAGACTTGTCCATTATTTCAATTTTGGTTTGATTTGATACATTTCTACAAAATTGTGTAACTGGTCATCTTGACATGTTTTGTTACGGTAAACATACACGTTGTGGGTTTAGCTCAGTCGGTAGAGCGTGCGGCCCATATTCAGAGCCCACAGTTCTGGTTCTGGTGTTGTGAGTTCAAGTTCAGCTCATGACAGTTTGTTGAATGTCTACTGTCCTATCAAATATGGCCCAGAAATATATTTAAAGCATACATATTGTAATAGATACTGTTACCATTTGGGGTCACATGACTGGATCTTTCCCCAGCAACTATGGGCCTTAGGCGGGGAATTGTTGCAGGAATTCCTGTGACACTCCGGACTCACTCATGCTTCCTCTCACAGTTCAAAAACATGCCTCTTGGAAAAGTGGTAAATCTAAATTGCCCCTATTGTGAGAGAATATATTGTGTATAATTCAGTTAAACAATAAAATATGAATGATGATGGAGGAAATGCCATACTTTTAACTTCTTGATATCAAAGCTTTATTTCCATCAAAGTCACTGCATTAGAAGTACTCCAGTCCAGTCTCTCACTTTGGGCTACAGGTCACTCCTCTCTCAAGATGATTCAAGGCCATGTCTGCTTCTACCAGGCGCCATGAAGAATCACCCACTCACACACTTACACAAGCAGCGGCCTGGTGCAGCTCTGATCCGGAACTTTCCCCGAGCATTTGAGAGGAGGAGTACTATACACTTTCACTTTGAAGCAAGTCAAAAATATGTGTTGTTTTAAGCTTGGTTACAGAATGAATAGTAAGGAGCTTAATTCACTACATGGGCTCCTCACTTCACTTGGTTCCTTCTTTGGACACCCTTGATTGATACTGACCACCGCAGACCGGGAACACCCACAAGAGCAGTTTTGAAGATGCTCTGACCCTATGTGGCCATTATCATTTTCTTGCTTTCTTCACTTGCTGCCTAATATATCCGACCCACTAACAGGTGCCACGATGAAGAGATAATCTGTGTTGTTCACTTCACCTGTCAGTGGTCATAATGTTTTGCCAAATTTAAACTCCCCCATGCAACTGCAAGGGTAAAGTAGATTTTCACTTTATGAAAGTCAAAAGGTTGTGTTGTTTTAAGCTTGGCTGCAGAATGAATAGTGCAGTGAACTGTGGAGGGGCGCTTCTTGAACCTCTTCGTTGCAGTGTTGACCCTTCACCAGTGGGGGGCGGTGTGCAGCTGACCTCATAGGGCACAGAGGCAGCAGAGCGTCTCAGCAGGAGGTGGACCATCCAAGCTGCCAGCCACTCGATTCCTGCCTCCCCGGGTGTGACATTGCCACTTTATTATTAAATATTCCTCGTCAAGAAATGAGCTTTGAATATCACTGACACGGCACATTCATTGGAAAAATGTGAATCACGTTTTAGGCATTTGAACTTCAGCCACACGTCTGTGCACACTGGCCACTTTATTAGGTAGGTTTAGTCATGTTAAAACAAGCTTGATGGTGTTTAAACTAAGCATGAGAATGAAGAAGAAAGACGATTTCACTTTGAACATGGCATGGCTGTTGGTGCCAGGAGGACCGTTCAGATGTTCACCTACAGTCATGTTAGAGTTTACAGTGAGTAAATATCCAGTGAGTAGCAGTTGTGGAGGCAAACATGCGTTTTTGATGCCAGAGGTCAGAGACTGGTTTGAGATAATAGAAAGGAATCCCCTCTTTGCATCAAGGTCTGCAGATGTCTGCACACACAAGATCACAAAACATGAAGCAGGTGGGTTACAGCAGCAGAAGACCATAGGGGCTGCTTCATTAGGTACACAGTCTACCTCCCTACCAGTGAGTGCTGAAGTTTAAACCATGGAATTGATTGCAGGTGGGCTTCTGCAGCAGACGGCCACACAGGGTGCCACTTTATTAGGTACCCTTTATTCAATATCCCTCAGCGAGAAATGAGCTTTTAATATCACTGACACTGCACATTTATTACGCAGTATGGAAAGATGAGATCTGTCAGCAGTGTGTTACTTGAGGGGAGCCTTCAATCTACCCTCAAATGACTACCGTTTATCATTTTGAACACCCCCAAAAATCCAATTTGTGCATTTTCATTAAACATTTTGCTTCTAAGAGGCATCTTTTGACAGTCCAATGTTGTCAATTAGGTCATTTATTCCTTGGATTACGAGCATGGGGCGTTCATGTCTCTCCCCTGGTGTCTGCTGTACCAATAATCTAATACACAGCCACCTGATTTGTTTTAATAAATGGGACTCTGCTGCAGCAAGAGGCATGCCAATAAAAGCCAGTGCCCCTCTCGAGGCTATTGTGCATCTCATAATGATGCCAGACACACAATGTGAGAGTTATGAAGCAATTTTTTATCATGAGCCACATTGTTTTGCTCTGTCGGTGCCGGCTCAAGTAAAGGCAATCTTTCCCCAGCAGCAACAGCTCTCGCCCACATTTAGATAAAGCTTCACTATGACAAACTGTTGTGGCCATATGTTTCACAGACCAGGCAAGTTTAGGTTTTAAATAGGTATGTGGTGGCGGGGTACAACTGAGCTGGGCTTTCGATCAAGTTCATTACGCTTTTTCTAATGCACTGCAAGTTTTATTTGAGAGGGTTCAGATGAAGGATGGGATCACATAACATGGGCGTCGTTACAAAACATCATGTCTACAAACACCAGTCCATAACTAACAGTAGGGAAAATACCCCGGCTGAAAAATGTGGCTCTTGAACATCACGTTGAAATCGAAAGTATGAGAGTTGGACATGTCTGACTAATCCGTCTAAAGATATACTGTACATAATGTCACGCTTAGATGATGCTCAGCGCAGGAAGAGCACTGAATCTGAAAAGTAAAAGTACTCATACCACAAAATACCATCAAGTATACATAATTATTTTCTATTATACTTCTCTTGATGCTACCACTACTACAGCTGCTAGTGCTATACTCTTCTTAAAGGGTCACTATGCAACTTTCTACCTTAAGAAAATCCTTAATGAGTTGTGGGGTGAAGGAAGCTTCCTTGCTAGGATGAATGTCCCCGGAAGTCACAGGTCCCGCCAAAAACACAAATTGATTTTAAACAGGCTTTTACAGAGATGCCAAACTGAGCAGACTTGGTGTTTTTGTGTTGAACAGTAGCTTTATGATCATCCAGCGTCTATATATTAAGTCTATATTCTTTGTGTTTTTTTCTGTGGACAGTGGTATTCTCTGAAACTGTAGGGGGCGCTCTGTGAAGGACTCATGTGAACAAAAAGTAGCATAGTGACCCTATGAACAGTACTTCTACTCCGAGTATTACAATTACTGACAAAATGCTCCAATCCAGCGCGCAGCAAAATGATAAATTCACTCGAAACATGTTTTAACTGCCCAAGAATGAGCATTAATGACGTACAAATGTGAATATGTTACAAAACAAAACGCCTTCATGGACATCAAGAATTGCATCTTAGTGCACTGTAGCTGGGATGCTGTTCTCTTCCTGACCACTAGATACCCCCAGTGCATGTGGCTGTCAATAAATAAAAGTTGATGGTAATTTATTAACCGAGGTGAGAGATAGAGTTAAGCTCATATATGTTGGCTTATACATTGTTTAGAATGTAAATGATTGCCAGGGTCAACGGTAGCACTTTTCACGTACCCCAAAAAAGTCGTTTGGCATAAACTAAGCTCACCTTAAATACAAAAATGCATGACTTTTATCACGAGAATCAATAGGCAACTGTGTGATGACAGATATCACCTCAAGTCTTCCGTCACGCCTCAGCGCTCTCCTATCTTCCAAAAACAATAACTTACAACAGAGATGAATACATGCCTCCAAAAAGAATTCATATTCATTTCTTTGACGTTGGGCCTCTGCAAAAAAAAACTCAGAGGCATTTGTTATTGTCAAAAGAAAATGGTTTGTTGAATAGATAATGCTGAAAAGGCGAACAGACAATCACAGAGGCTCGCAGGTCTTTTTTTTATGCATAGATGAGGCCAGAAAATCAATATCACTGTGCCACCATGCAACACAAGTGCAAACGCTGATAATAACTCTTTGATTAAAATGATATTGTGACCCAAACAGTGCATGATCCATGTAAATGGTGTTT
>JAVQKD010199424.1:0-10045 GCA_036025635.1 Philypnodon grandiceps
CAGTAACAACAATTGGCTGAAACCTATTTTTGGCAGTCCCATTTAGCTATAGGAGCATCTTAAATAAATGCAAACTATACTGCTTCCAGGCTGATAAAAGATGAAATGCTTTCTCTAGAGATCAGTTACTGTTTGTGACAACTGTTTAGAAGTGATTTTCTCTCATTGATGCTGTAGTGTTGTGCTCGTGTTGACTTTGATTGACAGATGTTTGCATATCTCCATCTTCTGCTGCAGTCAGGTAAAGCCCATATTGCAATTGTATGTACAATTCTAGGTTCAGGATGTCGGACTGGTCATGACTGTTTGGTCTACATTAAGCTCCTGTTTATTAATATTAGAGATGCATAATATATCGCAAAATGGACGTTATCGCATAGTTATTGAATATCGCATGTTTTTCCCATATCGTGCAGCCCTAATATGAAGCAGACATTATATATGACAGTTTGAAAAGGTGTTGTATGGTAAAATCCAAGTAGTTTGAGAGCATATATTTATACAGGCAATGGCCCTCTGTCGGTTAAGCCACATCTCACAATTAACAAGAATCAACTAAAAGTAAACTTTTTTGGAATTGTCTGTCTCGCAATAGTAGTCTAGTAAATCCTTTATAAAATACTGGATCCAGACTAACAAACTAACACACTTCCACAGACAAAAACATGACATTTCTAGCAGAAGTGATCATTAGCTTACTCACAGTATATCTTGGGTTGGTGGTTGGGCTGTAAACTTTTAATGGGGTTTTTAATTGTACCGGTAGTACCATGTTTTTTTGCTCACACAGCTCAGAGCTTCATGTGATTTGAAGTGACGACCCTGTGACTCTAGCATGTGTCTGTCATGGCTTCAGGCTCCTTCTTCTTCTTCTATTATTTTTTATTTGGCTGCTGGCACCACCTTGTAGCCTACTTTATTGGACATGTCCTTCAGCACCATGTTTAGCAGTCTCCTCCCCTAAACACATAAAATGCCTTTATGTTCCTATTACTTGGGTTTATGAGGAGCGTCTTCCCACACCCCCTTCTCCCCCGATAAGATCATATTGATAGATAGATATTGGGGAAAGCTGTAGCGTGATAAAGGCACCGGGTTAAGAGCTTCTTGGATAGTTTAACCTTGATAAAACAGTTGTTTCAGTGAGGCTGATTTGGGCCCATCCGTCTTCATCCGTCAGGGCCCCGGTGAAGTATGCAAATTAAGGCAGCAGAGGGAAGCGCCGTGTGCGGTTAAATGGGCCGTTGCGAATGTGCGGTGTACCGCGCCGACGGGGTGATACTACTTACTGTCCAAATTTAGTGTGTCTCTTCTGAAACACAGCCCTCCCTCCGCTCTCCCTTTTTGGTCGGCGTTTGGAGAATATATACAGCCCCGAGAGGAAGAAGTGGCCTCTCGTAAACTGATTACTGCCATGGCAGCAGCAAAGCCGTTTAGCTTGCATTTTCTCCTACGTCTGTTTTATTATTATAGATTTAATGTTGCTGAAGTGGAATTTAGTGACTACAAGATGCAAAGCCATGGCATGTTTCTTTATTTGTGTCTTTGTGAATATTTACATGTTCCTAGTGGGGGTTTACTGCAGTCAGCCATACAGATAGCTGTTTATTATGCTAATGAGGAAGTCTAGAGGTGTAAGGGTAATCATCTTTATGATAATAAGTGTTTATGTCTTAACACTGCTCTCACAGTTAGGAGCTGGGGCAGATTCATTTGGCCGATTAGTTTTGTACCTACTCAGCAGCATTAGGGCTGTTTTTTGTGCCTTTGATTCTCTCATTTATCTCATGTGTCGGCATATTGATTGATTCCCCCGCTCACTCATTATTTTGTTCTGTTCTTCACAACTCATTTTCAGAAAGAGCTGCTGCACTAGGGCCAGAAACAGATAGCAACATGTCTGGTCCGTGCTGTCTGACTCTCCACCACACACATAAAGCTGTCAATCAGGAGCTTTCCTGCGTGCCCTTTGTTATGGAACGCCAGCTCTGTGGGCGGGACTTGTTGGTGATAGATGGCTCAGAGAGCCTATCGGACTGTACAGAGTATCCATCTCTGTCTGAAGCCTGTTAAACAAGCTTGGGAAAGCAGCCATGTAGTCCTAACCACCACTGGCCTCCACTAAAAAACCCCATTAACATTAATGAAGGATAGCTTTAAAAGTTCTCCAGTAATAGGCTTAAATTGGATTTATGAGTCAGATAGTTTGCCAGAGAGTACGTCATGAAAAGTGTCACTGGTAGATAAATGGAAATGAGCATCTAAAGGGCTCGGGACAGTGTTTGAGCGAGGATTTGAGCTCAGACTGAGAATATATTTCTCTGCAGCACAGCTCTAGAGGGGAAGTGAGTGGTTTGATGTTTGAAGTGACTGCTAAGATAAAACTGCTCATCTTACACACACAGCTGCTGCCTTGAAAAAATAAGTTCTTAATACTTTTTAAAAGGCCTTTCATCCCAGGTGGCCTGGCCATTTCAATATCTTGTAACTAGCACTTTACTTGTCTGGAAGGTCCCTATAGATGGCTGATGCGAAGCTGCCATTAGGCAGCCAATTCCTCAGCCACAGATTACTGTGCCACTACGTGGTTATCACAATGTTGAAAAAGGTCTGATTGCACTCCATTCAACCTACCAAGTGTGGCATAAATGGGTTTTTCGAAGGTCTGTAGTGGGTTGTTGGTATGTCATTATAGTGCATTAGGACTGTCAGAGACAAAATGGCAGTTTTTGAAACCTCTTTCATTTCATGCGAATGATTAAAAGGATGTAGAAATACACTCCCACCAAAGTGAGGGAAACAAGTCCCTCAGTGATTGTTCAAAGCATTACAAATATGAGTCCAGGCTGCACTCTGTCACACCATTCATGTTCCATTCAAATAGTAGAGGATTTTAATGTGACCATATTACCTATGCAACACGTGTCTGGTGGCTTTTCTTCTTGTTGCTGGTCTCCTCCAGTAGCTCGGTGGGTGCTCACCACTAACCTCTGATGTCATTAGCGTTGGATAGTGGCTGAGGCTAGAGCTATTCTTAATGTATTCCGCTGTGTCTTTGCGTTCCCCTAGCCTAGTTAACCCTACCCCCTTCAATGCTCAAGGTGTCAAATTAGAACAGCTGCAAGAGGGGACTACAAGGAGACGGCCAAGGTACGCTCGCCCTCCGCCCGCCGCCCGCCGCCTGCCTCTCCTTCAGATCACCTAATCCAACACGAGGACCATGGAGCTGCTATGTGCAAAATGCTTGGATGCACTCCACATCTTCACTTTAATGACTGGAGAGCTGCGACTGAAGTTAATAAAATGTAACTCCAGCCTCAGGTGCTTTCACTTATTTGTCTTCAGTCTGCAGTGCGTGGGGAAATATTCATATAATTTACTTAGAAACATTAACATAAAGTATTAAATGAAAGTGCCTCTAATGCAGGTGGAACTGCCTGCTTCAGTTTTCATGTCAGATTGATTATCACATTTTTATTAATATAGTTTCATTTTAATGTGCCAAGAACTACTTCATACACTGCTGTTAACTTCTATTCACTGTGCAACAATTTCTGCTAAACGTTCAAACAAAGAGCTCATGAAGATAATCATATTATTGACAGAGATTTGAGGCAACTGAGGCTTTTTAAGCTACTAACAAACTGTCTCACAACTGAAATACACGGGAGAGTCTTGCATCATTTCCATGGGGAATAATAACAAACAGAAAACTGTGAGCTGTGGGCCATTTCAGAAACAGAGCATTTTAAAGACCCTCCAAGGCCCAGGTTTTTGTGACCCACTTTTCCTGCGTGGTACAAAACTGTACCAACATATATAAACATATTTGTCAGAGGTTTTTATAAAAACATAATTGATTGAATATGGTACTCTATAAAGTGTAGTTATATACAATGAGTGTCAGCAGACATCAGCAGTGTTTGATGTATCACATGATGAAGGCCTGTACTTTATGTGTAATGTCACATCCTCGTGTGTTTTCCACATTCAGTCTGCTGCAGAATGAGAAAATCCCACCCAGATAAATGGTCTCAGAGACACTGGCCTGTGGCCTGTAGGACTTCCTAACGATGTTTAAGTGTTGCTGGTGTTTTTCCTGTGAGCAGCAGAGTTAGCAGAGTTGTTGTTGTGGCGTTAGGGCTGATAGTCCTGACTCAACAGACAGGATCCCCCTGTGGCTCTGCTTACTCACTCCGGAGCTGCCGTTTAGTTTTCTTTGGCAGACCCAGGCCACAGCTCATTAGACTAAGAGAATGTGCCTGCCTTAATTAATGATATGTAAATATCCTTCAATTGGTCACATTTGCATATTAAGAGAGATTTGTGGAATCTGTGGAGTAATATATTTTAATTAGGGATTAATTAAAAATAATGGGAATTTCATTTCGTTTGGCAGTTTGGTGTGAAGCATGAGCGGGCCTGCCTTTTGAACAGAGAGCCTGCTCCTACATGTGAAGGAAGCTGTGCTTCCTCCTGCTATCTGCGCTGCATACAAACACGCTCTGGCATCACATTCCTTCAGATGCCAGCTCCTTCCCAGGGGGTCTTCAAAGCGCCAGTGCTTTGAAAAGAGGGCGAGCGAGCAGAGGGGGATCCAGCTCCAACACCCACAATATGTTTTTGGTGATGGTCCCAGTTTGGCTCGATTTCATCTGCTCTCATCTCTCATGCTTCTTTGCGTGTAGTTGGGAAACGGCTCCGAGACACGGAACACCAGTTATGTTGGCAATTATGTTAATGGGATGCCATTAGCCCATGATTGTGTATGAGCGAACGGGGAGAGAGGGCACGTTTCTCCAGTCTGCTTTGATCTACTTCGAGGAGACTCGTTGCCAAAACATTTCCCTCTTTTCAACCATTCATGTAATTCATTAAAGAAAAAACAGTTTGACCAGGATGTCAGCGCTCGGTTAATTTTGGGTAATGATGTACTCTTGTGTGACAGCCGTAAAATACATCTGAACAGAGACAAAGAAAGCATCTGTCATCAGCATGTCTAATAGTACTGATAGGAGATATCAGAGAATCTTAGGTGGAAATAATTTCCATTACCAGGCATCAAGGCAGCCTCTGCACCTACCCCACACAATACATCAAAAACTCTCAATGTACCAACAGGGATAATATATGTAATGCAAGGGACTGTTGGTATTATAGTATGTGTCATTCATGTGTGAAAATATGGCTGATTGACAATGCTATATGTGGTAATGGTTAACACTCACAGGCAACTCCTTCAGTGTTTATTTACATGCACAGTTCTGTTGAGCTGCAGTCATACCTGCACTAGGTCATTTAATTGGACCACTATCCTTGTCCCGGTACATAGCACAAGAGGGAATTGATTTATTGACCCAAGTATGACCAAATCTGCTGTATTCTTGGCTTCACTCCACTGTTATAGGTGAACCTTTTTCAGTTGACCTTTGATGACACAGCCAACCAACCATTAGACAAGTTACCTTTCTGCAGACTATTGTAAGCCATTGGTTAAAACCTCTTTATCTAGACTATCTTCAGAATAAGTAAAATTCCCCCATTTAAACATTTCAAATCATTTTCATCTTTAATACATGAACAAACAAATAATGGCACAAGTCATTTTCACTATTTACCTAAATTCACATTAAAAACAACCCATCATATGGCATTTTAGGACATTTTCACTTTCACCATCCTGTGCTTCTTCAGCCCACTGCTCGGTAAGGGAGAGACCACTAGCACTGCATTGGCATTTGTGATGTGTCGTCAGTGCGCTGATGTTATTGATCCGGGACCTTCCGAATTCATTAGGAGATCCAGCTCAACTGTGCCGCATCTTTATTTATGTTACTGCACCCCCATCTTACCCCGCCACCACTGGTCCACAGTACTCCTCTTCTAGCCCTCTATCCCTGCCCGCCCGCTAGCCGCTTTCATCCACCATGCATTATTCTTTTATTATTCTTTTACAGCTGCCTTATCGGACGCATTTTGGGCGCGGATAAGACCTGTCATCTTTGGGTCTTGTCTGCCGAGATGATGAGAGGCTTGGAAAAAGCGCTGGGAAGAATGGCTGCATACCCCCACCACCACCTCCACCATTTTGTGCCCCATCCATGTCTGAAAAAAAAAATTGACTCTTTTTTTCTGCTCCTACCTTCCCCTCTTCGCCTGTCTCCCTTTGTAATGAGAGTGTGTGTCTAATTGAAGGAGCTGCGGTGGTGCGTGCTGGCCTGGGGGCGAGCTGGGGTGAGATTGTGATACTGGCTATACGTGACCGTTATGCTGATAACGGGTGGGGGATCAATAATTTAGGCCCTGACCTTAATGGTGGTGTTAAAATGCTGGTTCCTCGAGAAGTCTGCGGGGCCTTAAAGGTGCAGCAGCAGGATAAAGGTGCATGGGCGGTGTGGTGTTGGTGGGGGATGGTGTGTAGGCGATAAGAGACAGACGGGGAAGCGAGAGATGGTTCCCCCTCGTTTTACATTGTCACCAACATTCATCCTCTTAGACTGTATATTCATACCATAAGCTTTTCCACTGTTGTTGTTGCTGGTGTTTTGCTTGTAATCTGTTCTCAAGAAATCCTCCACCCATCTTCAAAAAAATGCATGAATAGCTGCCCAGACACCACAAGTGAACAAAGAGAGTGGTAATAAGGAGTGGGTTGTAATCTGGTGCTGGGCCTGTCTCACTCACTGCAGTAGCTTAAGGCCATGCACATTGAGAATTCGGACAGGCATCGATTTGATTCTGAGGGACATTAACGTCACACGGCCTCATGCGTCTCGTCTGTGAAGCTCCCAGATCCTACTCATTCCCTGCCGGCAGGATGCGACCATCTCGCCTCTCCCCGCTCGTATGCACCCACCCTTAGGGGATGATATATTAGATATAACCAATTCAATTTTATGCAGCTAGGACAGACGCCCCGGGGACATAAACACACACATTTTTAATACACTCCACGCCAGGAAGCCCAATGCACCAGGGCCCGCGGCTGCCCCGGGTCTCCTCTCACACTCAATTATTAATGTAACGGCCGCAGTGGCTTAATTAAATAATAAAGACGAGCTCACTGCAAAGGAATGGGCAAGGACGAGTCAGAAAGAGAGAGAGCCTCTACAAATGTCTGATTGTGACATATATGCGGATCCACCACCACTGTGTGCAATAACATTAAGTCATAAAGCCAGCCTTATCAACAGGATCACATAGGAGAAACCATTTATTGACCAAAAACAGTGGTGTCACTTGACTGATATACACAGTAACAATAAGGTCAGGGGCTAAACATATCGGTAGTTGACTAGATTCCTATAATGTTTAGCACAAATTGAGCTTTTGTAATGTTTTGTTGGTGCCTTTTCTTTAGTGCTGAACACTTAGCGTATGCTTTTCAGTTATAACAGAACAATCACTGTCAATTTGACTTAGAGCAACACCAATAACACGTGGCTAAATATTGGTAATGAAATACTTTTTACTGTGAAGTTTAATATAATGTTCTCAAACTAATTTTGACACCATGTTTTTTCTTCAACTACACTATTAACTTTTAAGTTTGAGTTTGAAGTTTGAAGTTTGAGTTTGAGTGTAGAATTTGCTAGCACGAGCCATTCAGTAGTATCATATCATTTCACAATCCTTTAAAGGGAAAGATATTACCCCTGTGCCTTACCATTGGCATTTGTAATCAAAAAAACACCTCTTATTTTTTTGATACATCATTGGCGTCAGGTGCTGGAACATTTGGCTTCGAGCATCACATGTGGTCATAAATCAATTGTTTTAAGAGTGGGGTCAAACAGGGGCCCGTGACACCTCAACTACATAAAAAGAATGATTTCCTCAGATTATAGATTCGTGCCACCTCAAGGGCGAGCCGCAGGAACCCCTCTCTCGCTCCGACGTGATGAAATGTGGCATTATCTTTTACTTTGTTTCATTAGATCCACTCGAGATTACACACTCCATCCTCAAAGACCAGATTTTCCAGCTTTCTAAGATGAGAGATCTTCTGGCCTCGGGGCAAAGAAAAAAGTGCTTTTCTCTTTCTTGGGTTCTTGTCTGTTTTAACACGCAATTAATTATTCAAATTCATTCTGAAACGCATGCTACATTTTGAGTGGCTTGTTCAAAGGCAAAAGCATGTTGTTTTTTATTTTTGCGCTAATGGCTAAGTAAGCTCCACCATTAGATTGAAAAATTGGTCCATTGTGTGTGTTGACTTGGTGGCGTAGTGCAATGAAGGATTGCGACAAACTGGAGTGTTTAAATCGGCGAATTGAAATTAATGCCCTCTCAACACGGGGCTTGCTGACGATACATTAAAGCTAATACAGCAGCGGGGTCGAGCAAATGTTTGTTTATGTACACAATACAAGACCAAATGATTTAATTTAGCCCCTAAATAGATTGGAACAGAGAAACAAAGTGTGGTCATATTGTGTTGTCTTGATTTCTGGCTTAACATATCCTCACTGGCCATCTTATAAGGTACACATGTGTAACTTAACCAAACACAAATAGCTCATTACCCAAAATGCAGCATTTCACATTCCGTATATGTGGTAAAGACTAACCTGACAAATTTAAAATGATCTGAATGGTGAAGAAAGGTGACAATTAACACAGTTGTTATTGCTGATCTGCTAAAATACAATATCCAATGGTCAGCAGTTCTTTGGTGCAAGGGTTTAGAGGCTGTTTTAAGATAAAAGCAAGACAAAGCTGCAGAAGAGCATCGCTGAACGAACGGAAGCAGGTGGGCTACAAGACCACACTAGGCACCACTTACAAGGTCTACCTAATAAAGTGGCCAGTGAGTGTAGATCAGAACAATGGCTTTCTGTGGTCTTGATTTCTGGATTCACCTATAGTATTTCAAATGCTTCTTTATTTCTTTCTTTGCCACCACCGACAAATATGAGCCACTTCCAAAGGTCAATGCCTCGAGTCTGCCTTATCACATGACTTATTCAGGCTCTCTTATTTATTCATGCCACTTTTTGATTTTAATAATTCAATGCTTCTTTTATGCACCCATAAAGTGCCTTACGAGTTGTGTTGACGTCCTTCTTCATACAAGCTGTATTAAAATGATCTCTCAATATGGCGGAACTTCTCCAGACAAAAAAAATCCCCTCCCAAAAAAAGTCTATTCCTCTTTCCTTTACAATTTACTGCCAGTGGCTAAGAGTGGTATTTATTTTCCTCACACTGTGCTCTGCTATCCCGGAGTTGGCAGAGTGATTTTGTAGAATAGAAACATTATAGACTGTTAGTGTCAAAGTGTTAAATGTGATGTATAGGGCTGGGGGATTCAGAGGGAGCAGGGAAGAGAAGGAGGAGTAGAAGCATTGGCAGCCATGACTGGAACAAGGTGCTCATGGGGGAGACGAGCCATCCACCATGTGAGGGATGTAGGGGTAATGTGGCACGAGGTAATGGCCTTCCTCTGACAAAAACAGAGGGGAAATGGTTAGGAGGTGGAGATATGTCTGTTAGCTCACTACAAATTCTGTGTTGTTTTTATGCTTCCTTGTTTGTCTGTCTAGAATAAATAACGGACCAAGACATTGTGGGGTAACAAGTGAGTAAGTGTGCGTTATGGCGAACTGAGATCCTATCGTGAAATGAAGTTATAATAATATTGGTGACTTGTGATACAGTGCATTTGTTTATGCTCTGTTCTTCACTGTTTATTTTACTGTAACAGTGCCAGTGTTCATATACAAATGTATTGCATTAGGTAGACATTGGCTTGGTTGTGCATTACATTTGTATTTAAAAGGGTTTTATAAAGACCAAAAAATATATATAAAAAATAATTGTTAGCTTAATAAAGATCATAATTTTACCATATCGCCCACCCTTATTTCTTTCAGTCTCCATTCACACATTACATCTTTGAGTGATGGAGATGTGTCAGCCATACCGTGCCTACGGCCTTATTGGCCACCACGGCAATCACACAGTACATTTAAACAAGGCGGGTCTTGCCCAAGGACACTACAGTGGTATAAACGTGTTGTGGTGGGAATCAAACCACCACAAC
>JAVQKD010199832.1:0-13883 GCA_036025635.1 Philypnodon grandiceps
CCCATATACCTTTAAATTAAGTCTGAAATATGGAGAACACAGTGGTTTTCTGACTAAAGAATTCAAACGATTTTTTTTTACTTGCTTTTGGTACACTGTCCATAGTGTTGTCCAGATAAATAGTTTGTCTATCTTTTCATGTTTTGATTTGGGAAGAGTGGGACAAAGTCCAGTGGTAGTAGTACCCTGTGTCCGTAAGGATATTTGAATGTCTGGCATGCCACACAAGTTTGACTGCAAAGAATTCCCCCCAATCCTCCCCCCAAGCCAGTTACAAGCAGCCCACCATCTCGCACTGCCAAGGGAGTTTCCTCTATGTCTTATGCAGATTAGCCATGTGCTGCTCTTATTTATTTGACTTCATTGGATCACATAAGTCATCTGATCTACTCCTGGCAGAAGAGGAGTTGTTAGTACACCGGCATCAAGTGATGCTGGTTAGTGTCTAACATTTTACAGTTTATGCAAATGCTTTTCTGACTAACCTAATTACAGAGCAAATCTTTTACACATTTTAACTTTTTCTGGCAGTTATGAAAGTACCTCCCTGATTTTTGGTGTCATTTATCCAGAGCCAAACAGACTCCTCTGGGGAAAAGCTACTTGGACCAGGTTCAAAACAGGAGCACAGCTGGGATATGTTTAAGATTGGGCAGAGTGCCCTCCATTTGAAAGTAGATATAAATAGCTCTCTGGACTTCCTAAACCACTAAACTTTGTGAAAAAGGGTAATGACCGTGGGAAATACTTCTGTGTCTGTCTAGACTTATATTGGTTCATTTAGCTCATAAGATCTGAGTAGTAATATCACATTATGCTAATATTCTGTTTGCATTTATTTATTTTTCCAGCCAACTGGTCCAATGGACCCAATGGCCAAGATGAGGGGACAAGCATACGGAGCAGGAAGTCCATATGGACAGCAACCGCAGCAAGGCGCTGCTACAGGCCCCCAACAGACTGGTTATCCTGGGCAGGGGTACGGCCCTCCAGGACCACAGCGATATCCATTAGGAATGCAAGGACGTACTCCTGGAGGCATTGGAAGCATGTCATATGGACAGGTACTTCTTGGTTTTGGATTTATGCTGTGGTGGTATTGATTGAAAATGTTCTCATTCTGTTGTTATCTTGTGTGTTTATGCTAGATGGGATCCTATGGACAACAGGGACAAGGGGGCTATGGCTCTCAAAGCCAGACACCTTATTTTGGCCAACCTGGCCAAAGTCCTCACTCACAACAAACCCCCTATTCTCAGCCTCAACCCGGACAACCAGGAAGCCAGGCACCTTACCCAGGGCAACCACACCCTCCAACATCTGGCCCTCACACTCAAGGAGGACCACCATATCAGCAACAACATATGTCCCCTCAGACACAGGGGCCACTGCCAGTTCCAACACAAGGGCCCCCACAATCTCAACCACCTTATTCTCAAGCCTCTGCTTCACAGTCTGGCCAGTTGCCCTATGCTCAGCAGCAGGGACCTCCAAGTCAACCCCAACAGCAGCCAGCTTCACAAGCTCCCGCTGGACCTCAGACCTACCCAGGCTCCACACAGGGGTCTCAGGCGCCTTCCTCACAGCAGCAGCAGGTACAATCTCAGCCTCCACAGCAGCCCTCGGGACATGGCCCACACCCACAGAGTCAGCCTGCAGCATACCCCCCAGCCCCTCCGCAACAGCAAGCACAACAGTCACCTTATCAGCGCTTTACTCCACAGCAGCAGGTACTGCCTCAAGTTGGAATCATATTTAGCACCTATGGCGTTTTTCTTGGGACTACAATTTTCCTGAAAAAGTGCACTTAAGCATATTTTATGTTACCTTGTAGGAGGTATCCCAGGACTCGTTTCAGTCTAATGTCCCTCCATCGTCTCAACCTAAACCGGTCACAGAAGACAGTCAAGGCCGCCCCTCCAGCCTTCCGGTAAGTTCTGCTCACAGTGTCTGATTGTGTGTGTGTGTGTGTGTGTGTGTGTGTACACTGTAAATCATTTGCTGGTATTTGTTTTTGTTTATTTGTGTCTGGACAATGAACATTTCTTCACCACAATTTAATAACATTTGTTGAAAAAAGGTTGTGACTTCGGTTAAAAATGTAAAAGCAGAACTGCTGTTTAATGCTGACGCAGCTTGTATCTTACAAACCTTAGTAACTATGACAACCCAAGCACTAATGCACTTGTTTTCTTGAAAAAGACAAATGAGGACATAGGCCTCTGGGTTTGTGTATAATATGTAGATATGTGCTATTGACACTGCAGTGGAACTACTGTACATATTGTAGCAATAAATGAGAGTAATAAAAAAAACCAACATTAATTTACACAGCACTACACTTTACATTAGGTTTTCTCTTCCTTTTTTGTTTTAAGTAACATGCCATTACTATTGTCAGGACCTGTCAGGGTCCATTGATGACCTGCCTACAGGTACAGAGGGTGCCCTGAGTCCTGGTGTGAGCACCTCAGGTGTGTCAAGCAGCCAGGGTGAACAGAGTAATCCAGCTCAGTCACCTTTCTCCCCTCACACCTCTCCTCATCTGCCCGGTATCAGAGGCCCTTCACCATCTCCAGCCGGCTCCCCTGCTAGTGCCAGTACACCTCGCACAGGGCCACTGTCACCTGCCAACATGCCAGGTAGGTCAAGCATCTGCACTCTGTATTAGGTCTTTTTCACACATGTCCTTGTATGTAAATATGTATCTAAAAAAGGAAATGATTAGACACAAATGCAGGAATACCACAGCACAGTAAGTTGCACTGCCTCTTTTTATATTGATTTTAGTTCATTCAATATTGTTTAATGTTTTAGGCTCCCAAATGCCACCTAGGCCATCAAGTGTGCAGTCAGATGGAAGCTTACATCCAACAATGAGCCAATCTCCCATGGCCCAAGACAGAGGTATACTTTAAATTTTCTATTATAATAAATGTTTCTTTGTAGAATAATGCCTTATTACTCTACTTGAATGTGCCCCATTCAGGGTTTATGCAGAGAAACCCTCAGATGCCACCTTATGGCTCCCCTCAGTCAGCGTCAGCGCTGTCTCCACGGCAATCCTCAGGGGGGCAGATGCATCCTGGTATGGGGCCATATCAGCAGAACAATTCAATGGGTGGCTATGGACAACCAGGTGGACAATACGGCCCACAAGGTACGTGCTTTGGCATTTTTATATTATCCATTTCTGATGTGGCTTACTAGTTTATTCTATTTTAAACACAAATTAAATCCATAAAAGTTGTAGTATTTATTTCTCTTAGATAAACTAATGGAATAGAGTGTATCTTCTGGTCTCATACCATGCTGTTGCTGGTTCCTCCCTCTGACTGCTCTGTTGCAGCTATTAATAGCTGGGAAGCAGAGAGTCAGCTGACGTAGCAGAGCCTCCTGTCAGAATTGTCTAAAGCTTGTTGCTCAGGGTTTATTATAGCTAAAAGTTTATTTAGTAGTAAGTAAGTTATAATGAAAATAAAAAGGACATAGCAAACAACTTAATTTTATAATAATTAATAATTAAGTTTGTGTGTTCAATTATGCAGTATAGTGTTAGAGATTTATATTTTTTATCTTTTACAAAAGGTTACCCACGACAGCCTGGCTATATACCCAATGCCAACTACCCATCACCAGGAATGGGCCCAATGAACCCTATGGCAGGGCAAGGCGGGGGACCTCCATATGGTGGCATGCCTCCAGGAAGAATGCCTCTTAATCAAATGGGGGCAAGACCTTATGGCCCCAATATGGGTCCTAACGTGAATCCCAATATACCTCCAAACATGGGAAACATGTCACATCAGGTAGGCACAGGAATGTGTCCCCCTCCAGGCATGAACAGAAAGCCCCAAGACCCAGCAGCCATGCAACACCCTGGCACCAATTCCATGCACAACAGGTTGGTTCATAGTGAACATGGTGAATCATCTGAGCTCTCTTTATTAGAGGCTAACCTCTGTTTTGTGTATGTTTTTAATTTAGGATGCCTGGTTACCCTAACATGTCACCAGGGATGATGGGATCTGGTCCCCCCTATGGTCCTATGAACAACATGCCTGGAATGATGAACACTCAGGGTGGATCACCTTATCCAATGGGGCCAAACATGGGCAATAATTCAACTGGTAAGTTAACAGTGATAGATGTGGTGTAATATGTGTACCCTAATTTTTGCTGCTCTGTGATCTTCAGGAATGACACCAAGTCCTGAGATGAACAATAAAATGAACAACAAAGTAGATGGGAGTGGAACACCGAAACCAGAGTCCAAGTCTAAGGTGAGTTGACTACACATTACCTGACTGCAGTAATATTATGGTTTATATTGACCTCTTTCTTTGTTTGAAACAGAAGTCAAATTCCTCAACCACAACTGGAGAAAAGATCACGCGGCTCTATGAGTTAGGACCAGAACCAGACAGAAAAATTTGGGTGGACCGTTATTTGGCTTTTATCGAAGAGAAGGCAATGGGCTTGAGCAACATGCCAGCTGTTGGACGTAAACCCCTTGACCTCTTTCGACTGTACATGTCAGTCAAAGAGATCGGAGGCATGACACAGGTAAATACGCCATTTGGAGCCCCAGTATAAAGTCTTTATTACATTAAATGTCCTCTCTTACTGAAATAACTCTCTTTTCATAGGTTAATAAGAATAAGAAGTGGCGTGATCTGGCCACTACTCTGAATGTGGGTACATCTAGCAGTGCCGCTAGTTCTTTGAAGAAACAGTACATACAATGTCTGTATGCATTTGAGTGCAAAGTTGAACGCGGTGAAGATCCTCCTCCTGAGATTTTCACAGACAACAAAAAGAATCAACCTGCTAAAGTTCAGCCACCCTCTCCAGGTAAGCGTCTATTGTCATTTTGCCAATCTAGAGTAGTTGCACACCCAAATTGCTATCTCATTCACGTCAATATACTAAAATCGTGCAATGTTTGTCTTTCTTTCATTTCACTCTGAAGCATCCCTTTGTTCCACAGCTGGGTCAGGCTCTCTACAGGGGCCTCAGACTCCACAGTCCACCAGCAGCTCCATGGCTGAGGGCGGTGACCTGAAGCCTCCAACACCAGCCTCCACCCCTCACTCACAGATGCCCCCAATGCCAACTGGACCAAGGTGCATCTCTTTTTCATATTATTTAGTCAAAATATTTTAAGTTAATTGGAACTCATGTTAAACTGTATGTATTAAAGGAAACTAAATTATTTGCATTTCCTCTTTTTTGCTTAATCCCATTATGTTTTTGCTCATGTCCTAGGAGCAGCGTTAACCTGCAGGACCCATTTTCTGATGGGAGTGACCCTGCTTTTCCACGGAGAAACATGACCCCCAACTCGTATCAACCTGGCATGGGCAATCCTGACATGCAAGGACGCATGGGGCCCTATGAACCCAACAAGGATCCATTTAGTAACATGCGGAAAGGTGAAAAAAACAAATAAGAATCCACATTAAAACTTTTCACATTTAACATTTTTTTTTATTGGTCAGACACTTATGCTTGTGTGTTTTACAGTTGGTGAGCAGTTTCTACCTGCTAACCAGGGTCCAAACAGTGACACGCAGCAGCAACCACCACAGCAGCAACAGCAGCAGCAGCCTTACAACAGAGGACCACCTGGGGCAATGGGGCCCATGCCAATGGGGCCCAGACCACAATATCCTTATGGACCAGGTTATGACAGAAGGTAAGAATTGCTTCTACATAATGTCACAAAACTGCTTTATGGTCATATACCTCTAACACTCTTATGTACATTACACATACGGATGCAAAACAAAATGCAAAAGTGCTTTGGTGACTGTCGTTTATAAGGTGTCAGTGTTTTGACTTTGGTGTTTTGACTTTTATTAAATGCAGATTATATAAAAAATTGTGTCTATTATTCTCATAGATCAGAGCAAGGATTGGGACCAGAGGGCAACATTTCATCTCAGCCAAGCTCTATGATGCCTGCCAATGCCGACACAGGGATGTATTCGCCAAACCGCTTCCCACCCCAGCAGCCACGGTCAGTTCATATAGCAAATGTTTTAAATGTGCTTCATTTTTAGTGTTTGGCTGAAAAATATATATATTTTTTTTAAAGTCATATTAAGGCTAATGTAACAACCTGCATTGGTTTCATATTCCACCTTCTAAATTCCACCTTCTAAATTCTAACTTTTTTGGTTGCATTTGGGTTACAACTGATAGATGTATGTATGCATATATTGTCACTTCTGAAAAAAATGTTTTGCAGGCATGATTCCTATGGTAATCAGTATCCTGGACAGGGAACGCCCCCTACTGGCTCCTACCCAAATCAACAGCCAGGAATGTATCCGCAACAGGTGACTGATTTCATCTGCACTTAATGTTAATAATTTAATTAAACATTGTAGCAGTGTATAGTTTGCATTATCTTGCATTGTATGATGTATCTCACACATGAATACAAAGTTATTAAGTTTGTTTCTTTTCTTGCTTGTGTCTATAGAGCTACAAGCGCCCGGTTGAAGGTGGTTACCCTCCATCAAAGCGTCACGAGTCAGACTATAGTACATCTTACCCTAGTGGTCAGCAGCAATCCCAACCACAGCCAGGAGCCCCATCTGCCCCAGCTTCAGGGCCGCAGGAGTCTTACAATCAGTATGGTGCCACTGGGCCTTACCCAGGCTCTGATCGCCGCCCTGCTGGTCCAGGCAATCAGTTCCCTTTCCCCTATGGTCGTGAGAGGATGCAAGGGGCCGTTGGGCCTAATGCTCAGCCCAACATGCCCCCTCAAATAATGCAGCCAGGCCCCGAAGGTGGCATGTGGCAGGGGCCACGGGACATGAACTATCAGAACTACCCAAGTCGACAGGGTGGCCCGGGGGGTCCAGCTCAAGGGCACAGTTACCCTGGTATGCCTCGCTCTGATGATATGATGTCGTCAGAGCAGCGGATGAATCATGATGGCCAGTGGGGTGGTCAAATGGGCCCACGGCAGCCACCTTATGGTCCAACAGGGCCTGGCCAACCTATGCCTCGTTCTGTACAGTCCACCTACCCACCCTCTCAGGGTGTGCAGAACCACATTGCACAGGTGTCTAGTCCAGCATCTATGCCTCGAAGCATGGAGAGCGGGGTATCACCAAGTAAAACCCACTATATGCACGGAGTAATGAAGATGCAGAAAGCTGGTCCCCCTGTACCTGCATCTCACATAGTGCCCCCTTCAGTGCAGTCGCCTTTAATCAGAAGAGATATGCCTTTTCCGCTGGGCTCAGTAGAGGCTACCCAGCCTGTCTTAAAACCAAGACGGAGACTAACCATGAAAGAAATTGGTATGCTCTTTAACAATTTCTTACATATTTGTACATGAGCATTTCATGTATAGCTAATATGGAAACGCTTGACACTAAATTGAAATTGTGTTTCAACTCTTTTAGGAACTCCAGAGGCATGGAGAGTTATGATGTCACTGAAGTCAGGTCTGTTAGCTGAAAGTACTTGGGCCTTAGACACCATCAACATCCTCCTGTATGATGACGGCAGTATTTCTACATTTGATCTCAACACGGTAAGATGTCCACAGGGTGTTTGTACTGTTATGTTATATATGTATATACATTCTATTCTTAATGTGTCTAATGTGTCTCTACTCTCTCAGTTGCCTGGTCTACTTGAGCTGCTGGTTGAGTACTTCCGACGTTGCCTCATTGAAATCTTTGGCATTCTGCGGGAGTATGAGATCGGAGACCCTGGCCAGAAGACGCTACTTGGTCCTGATGCCTTGAAAGAAGATGTGGACACCACAGAAGTGGAGGAACAGGTTGAGGACATGGTGGATGAGGAGGAGGACGATGATGAAGACAACATGGAGCAGGAAACTGAGGGACCAGTTCATGTAAAAGAGGAGGAAAAGCAAAAGCAGTGCTCTGAGCATTTAGGTCAAGAACAGAAAACTGAAGATGATGAAAGGAGGAGCAAGGTTTCTGCTGAACAGTCGAGCACTGTTCAGTCTTTAGTTGAAAAAGAAAGACCCAAACAGGCCAGCAAGTTTGACAAATTTCCCCTAAAAGTGGTACGAAAGAGAGGCCCATTTGGCCCTGGCCAATCGAATAACCATGGCAAAATACAAGAGTTTGACAGTGGTTTACTTCATTGGAGTGCTGGAGGTGGAGACTCAACTGAACACATCCAGACACACTTTGAACCACAAAAAGACTTTTTGGAGCCACGAGAACGAATACCTGTGCCTCAAAATTTGTTGAAGAGACGAATTCCAGATGAAGAGCTAAGAGAAAACAATTTGACAGTAGAGAGCGAGACAACAAAGAATGAAGAAGCCACAACTGTTGAGAATGGTGAAAAATCAGACATAGAAAATATCCCTTCTCCCAACATCGATGGAAACAATGATTCAGACACTTCTGCAGTTCCAAAAGACAAAGATCAACAAGAAAGTAACAAAACTAGTGCTTTACTGAGCAGTGTGTTAACACAAAAACAGACTGGTACCATCCTAGAGGATGAACCTCACAGTAAAGACGAGGGGCCACTTATCACAATTGCTAATTGGCAAGATTCACTGGCCAGACGCTGTGTTTGCGTCTCAAATATTATCCGAAGCCTTTCATTTGTTCCAGGCAATGATCATGAAATGTCAAAGCATCCAGGGCTGCTGCTTATGCTGGGACGACTGATCCTGCTTCATCACAGACATCCTGAGCGTAAGCAGGCCCCTCTCACCTACGAAAAAGAAGAGGATTCAGAAGAAGGAATGGGCCAAAGGGATGAATGGTGGTGGGACTGTTTAGCGCTTCTTAGAGAAAACACACTGGTCACTCTTTCAAACATCTCGGGTCAACTGGACCTGTCTATTTACTCTGAGAGCATCTGTTTACCCCTACTGGATGGCCTTCTTCACTGGGCTGTCTGCCCCTCAGCAGAGGCCCAGGACCCATTTCCCACATTGGGCCCCCATAGTGCTTTGTCCCCTCAGAGACTGGTTCTAGAGACACTAAGCAAGCTCAGCATCCAAGACAACAATGTGGACCTCATCCTGGCTACTCCACCATTCAGTCGGTTAGAGAAGCTATATGGAAACTTAGTAAGGCTAATTGGTGACCGGAAGGTGGCCGTTTGCAGGGAGATGGCAGTGGTCTTATTGGCCAACCTTGCCCAGGGTGACACTTTAGCAGCACGAGCAATTGCTGTTCAGAAGGGCAGTGTGGGGAACTTGTTGGGTTTTCTGGAGGACAGTCTAGCAGCCACACAACTGCAGCAGAGCCAGAGTTCTTTACTACACCTACAGGGGATGCACTTCGAGCCCACAAGCCCGGACATGATGCGACGAGCAGCCCGGGCTTTGCACGCCTTAGCCAAGGTGGAGGAGAACCACTCAGAGTTCACACTACACGAATCCCGACTCCTTGACCTTTCTGTTTCTCCTCTCATGAACTCACTGGTTTCTCATGTTATCTGTGATGTACTGTTTTTGATTGGCCAGTCATGACAGCTGTAGGGAGCTGTGGCTCCTTTTCAGGCATTTGCCCTGCCCCTCTTTCCTGCTAACCTGCCTAGTGTGACAACAGTGTGCAACAGGGCAAAGAGAATGACTGTGTTTTAATTTATAAACCCCCTTGAGATCCTAGACTCTGAGCTCTTCACAGGCTGCTCTTACTCAAGGAAGGAAATCAGTGCTGTGGTGGTTGACTTCCGAGAGAAATGCCCACATAGTGACACTACTTGCAACACGTTTGCCAACTGGATGACACAGCGAAGCGCCACAGTTGGGAGATTGTTCTGCACTTGGGGAAAAAGTACTTTTATAACAGATAAATAAATGAATTAATAAATAAATAGCTGAAAAACAAAAACTGTAACCAAAGTTGCTGTCTCGTTTACAGTGAGTTTGGGAGACCCAGTGTGCCCTAGCTGTCCCCTCAAGGGTACAATGAGTCTGTGACTGATTGATGTTCAGAGGTGACGCAGACTGACAAGTGACCTACTGGTTAAAGTTGCTGTAGTTTGAGTTTCACCAGTCGGCTTGACAGTAGTTATTAAGCTGTCAATAGGCGACTTTGCCGGGGAGGCCTGTGCAGTGTGCAGTAGATTGTAGGACATTTTCTGTACCGTACTGCTCTTGAGTGTAAGCATTCTGTAACACGTCTCACACAGAAGCTGACGATGCAGCTCTTCTAGAGTTTTGAGGTCTTTTTAGTTTGGTGTTAAACAGAAAATGGCTTTCTTCCCCAAAGTATCAAGAACCTACAACACCCTTACCTCCTCTTATCCCTTGATTGTATGAACACCCTTATAAAAAGAAATCACATCCTAGGACTGGTTTTCAACTTCAAATACAGCATTGCTGTGGTGTATATATAATGTTGTACATGACATTTCCTTTGTGTCTCTGTCCTGTCTGTGTCACTATTCTCACACTTGTATTGGTGAGGGATGATGGCTGCTAAGAGTTTGATCCATTGTCTGCAGTCCCCACTAATGAGACCACCTCTGGTCTGTTCACAGCTCTGGTAGTACAGCAGACATGACTCGAACATGTATCTCCTGGTACAACAATAATAAATTAGATAAAGTGCACATCTGACAAATTTTTCTCCAGTCATTCTGCATATTTGTATTTCAAACTATGTAGCTAAGACATCATGTAAATTCCTCCCTTTTCCCTTTTGGCTCAATGAATATCATTTATTCAGTATGAAATCTTTATACTATATGTTCCACGTGGTAAAAATAAATGTACATTAAATCTTCGTAAGCTGTTTGATGGTTTTGTTCTGTTAAAAAGTCAGGTAACTAGGCTTAAAGTATTAAAGAACTTAAACTTGATCAAAACAGACAAACGTGAATAATGTGTTCGTTTTTTAAGAGCACCTGTTGGCAGAAACGCTTGAATTTCTGATCCAACATTTTAACAAAATATATTTTAAATTGATAATTGATTGTTGATAATGGTCCTCAAAGGGATGTGGAATTATTTTACATTTCAAGCTACATAAATTATACATACAAAACTTAATCCAAGGCCTGCTGCAATTTTGATAATTTGGTTTTACAGTGGAACACAACTTGCCTACCAATGAATCAAACTTCAAAACGTTACCAAGCCCCAAAATATACAAAATAAGAATTAAGTACAGTATTTGCATTTACTAACTATATTTACTTGACCTTCCGGAATTTAAAGATATGGAGCGTCACCTGCTGGAGAAAACATCGGACCCGCTTTTATTGTTCATACACGCGCAGAGCTTTTATTTTGAAGGGATTGTCATAGTCCACCCGGAAGTGAAGGTTTGCTTTAGTGAACCACTGGACTGCAGTAAGAGGCTGTCCTTTATGTACGTGTTGTTATTTCTGGTTAGGTACTAGTGTGCGTGACTTTTGGTCGGTCAGACTGCTACATGTGTTGAGTAACTATGCTCGGTAGAAAACTCGAGTCTAATGCTCAATGTTTTGTCGGAGCAACGATGCTTGAACCTGCTGAAACGGTCTCTTCCGGATTTCGTCTGCCGAATCAATGACCATGGATGTGAAGACTGTTCTTCAATTTGCCGCAGTGACTAGAGGTGTAACCTTGTTTTTGCAAGTAAGTCCAAACAGTATTCACGTTTTGCTTTTGTAACATGGAGTAATTATTTTGCACAATCTGGTCTTCTGTGGCATCATTAAATGGAAACCACGGGTGTATTTGATGGATACTAACGTTTTAAATGGTCTACTAAAAAATAGCTTCGTCAACACATCTTGAGTTAAAAAACACTTTATTTTCACCTTCACTTTCAAAACCCGCCATTGTTTTTGAGCAAACGCACCCAACACCTGTTAAGCCTAACAACTGAACAATACTTTATGTGAATGATTGATTAAATGTGTTATGTTTATCCATAGGCTGTCCTGAATGCTGCCATCCCTGATCATGAAGCTGATGCCTTCAGCCCCCCTCGGTTAGAAGAGCCTTTGTACCTGGACTCTACAGTGGAGTGGTTGTTTAGTGGCCTCTCTCGTTGGGATGCAGAACATTTTCTCTTCATTGCTGAGAGGGGTTACTTGTATGAACATAATTTTGCCTTTTTCCCCCTCTTCCCGGTCATTCTCAGGGGCTTGGCTGAGACAGTGCTGTGGCCCTTGAGCAGCTGGCTGACAGTTCGAGGACGATTGCTTGTGGCCGTTGCTTTTGGAAACAGCGCTCTCTTCTTGCTAAGTGTGGTGGCCTTGCACGGACTTGGTAGAATAGTTTTACAGGATCGACGCCTAGCATTGCTCTCCAGTCTGCTCTATTGTTTCACTCCCGCCAATGTCTTTATGACTGCTGGGTACTCCGAGAGCCTTTTTGCAGCTTTAACCTTTGGGGGATTGTATCTTTTGGAGAAGGGATTCACGCTCAGAGCCTGCTTGGCACTGAGTATAGCCACAGCAGCACGATCCAACGGACTAGTTAACACAGGATTTCTGCTCTATCTTCCATCTTTATTTGCCCTTGCCCAGATTCGTGTGTATCGAACAACAACACGAGGTCACACCAAAGTGTTTCACTATCTTTTGGTGATCATCCGATTGTTGCTGACCTCTCTATTAGGCACCGCTATTATTGCCCTTCCTTTTGTTGCTTTTCAATACTATGGGTATAGGACGTTTTGCACACCGTCTGTCTCCTTGGAGCGTATCCCCCCATCTCTGCTCTCGCTCGCTGAAAGAAAGGGATACCGAGTACCAGATGAAAATGGCCCACCACCCCTCTGGTGTATGAGACCCCTACCCATGCTTTACTCTCATATTCAGGATGTTTACTGGGATGTAGGCTTTCTCCGTTACTTTGAGCTGAAGCAAATACCAAACTTTATTTTGGCCTTACCTATGGCTTCCCTTGGAATTATGGCAGCATATGGATATCTTCAAGCCAATCCAGAACTGTGTCTTCGACTTGGACTTTGGGAAACAAATGAAAATAAAGGGCTTGACAAGCCAATACCAGGATTTTTCAACCCCAGAGTGTTTGTGTATGTTGTACACGCCACAGTTTTGCTGGTGTTTGGGACACTCTGCATGCATGTGCAGGTAAGTACATCGCTGAACATTCTAAGAATATATTTCTTGTGCAGTATCAATGTAACAGGAATATTTTTCTTTTTATTCACAGGTTCTTACCAGGTTTATGGCATCTTCTTCTCCAGTGCCATTTTGGATAAGTGCACATCTGCTCCTGCTCAATGAGCCTCTTCTTCATAGAAGGAAAACTTCAACTCCCAGTGTACAGCTGCACAGCCATCACCACAACGGATGCATCCACACTCCCCAAAACCCTATCATGGCACTGCTGCTACACTTCAGAGACTGTTCTACCATTACAAAAGGCGTTTTGGGATATTTCCTTTCCTACTGGCTGTTAGGTTTAGTTCTGCACTGTAACTTCTTACCATGGACATGACAGAGCTGCTCTGAGCCCTACATAAATGAAAAAGCACTGAACTGTGGAGTATTTTGATTTGATTTTAAGATTACAGCTTTAGATGGGATTGGTATCTTTTTACTCTGTTTTGATGAGAGACTAAAATATCAATTGATCACTTGCAATAATCCAATTCAAGTCAGACTCCTGAATGTTGAGTGACCAACCCAACATGTTTCGTCTGTTCATAATAATTAAAGTCTACTGCTGCTGTACGTCTTGTTCTAAAAATACTGTATATAAGCACAAACATTTACACACAGCAATAACTGTCACTGTTCTTGACTTTGAATTATATACATTTCTTTAATATGCTGTATGGAAAAGCTGCATGTATGCAAAAAATATTTGCACTACATTTTACTACATACATTAAAAGGAATAAAACAATGATGTCTTCAACCGCATCAGTGTGTATTGGAATTTAAATGAG
>JAVQKD010199907.1:0-11017 GCA_036025635.1 Philypnodon grandiceps
TTCCTATGTTGGGTTTCATGGAGGTGTGCTTTACTCACTGTCCAGAATTTATTTTCTTTCATTGTTACACACCTTAAAGTTTTGTGTTACATTCGTGATCTTTAGGTCCTTGGGGGTCAGTGCATATTGATGACCTTAGAAGATCCGATGAAATGGCTTCTGACATCAAAACTCTACAAAAAATGACACTTAGTCAGTTGTTTGAGCCCAATATTGGTCAGCCTGAAGGTAGGTTGTGGTACACACATAATACATAGATAATATATACATTTTCAGATTTTTAAAAAATAATATAACTTACAGCTATGGAGGTGGATGAGGACATATACATGGAGACTGAACAGGAGAATGAACACATTGAGAAAAATCAAACTGTAAGTAATGTTTCCTTTCATTGTTTATACCAGGTACAGATAACCATACTTAAATCACAAGTTTCCCTCTTGCAGCAGGACTTTGATAATATCCTTGACACCACGGTGCTTGTGCGGAGCTGTGTGCAGAGTGCCGTAGGTATGCTACGGGATCAAGTGGCGAGTGGCTTCCGCAGTACACGGAGAGTGGAGATCCTGCTGACTCTTCTTGATGACAATGATGACTTTAATGGTACTTAATACAGAGTAAAAATTGTGATGTGTTGTATTGCTTAAAACAACTTGGACAATTTTATTTACTTTATCCAGGAGAATTTCTACAAACAATAAAGAAACATCTTCATACTTTGCTGACCACTCATGACGAGAACACACTAATATCACTTAATAACAATTGGGTCATGAAGGAGGCTTCCAACATTGATGCTCTGCAAGAAGGAGGGACATTCAGGTGAGAAACATCGGCATGTAAAGCATTACAGAACAATAAATATATGATAAACATTTTAATCCCTGGGACATGACAGGAACACCTTATGGAAACGTATTCAGGCTGTGGTGGTCCCCTTGATGGCTCACCTAGTCTCAATCATTGACCGCGACCAAAACATGGACATCTTGTTGGATGAAAACTGTGGAACATCTCTTAAAAGGCTGTGGTTAGACATTTTTGGTAATGATAAACTTTTGGAAATCACACACTTAACCATGGACCACAAGTAAGTTGTACTGCATATTGTACATTGTGAAATTACTTTGTAAAATTATGGTTTAAAAGCTGAAAATATTAAATTGTTGTTGCCACAGCTCTGAGAGCAGAACAGTGCTGGTGCAAAACCAGATCACTCAAAAGATGAACATTGGCTGCAGCATGCCCTTCAGTGGGAGGATCAAAGATTACCTGGAGGAACTTTGGGTCCATGCACTTCAGCATGAAGGTAAAAGTCTGTTTTTGTGATTTTGATGTTGGCGAGCGTCTTCATAACAATTCTTGTGCACCATTAGGTCAAACACAACTAGAGTTTGATAAATTCTTTTGGAAAACACCACTGGGACGTTACATTGTGAAAGAAGACCAGGACACACAGACAGAATTCTATCAGCGATATCTACAGGATTATGTCTCACTGACCATGAATGTTACCTGTGAAGACGAGCTTAAGGTTTTTCACTTATCCTTGCTAACAAATATGTATTTTTTCTGTTTGTTATTGTAACCTACTCTTTTGATGTTGTACTAGCTCCTGTGTAGTGCATTAAACTGCTGTGTGAATGAACTGAAAGTAAAGCTCGAAGCCACTGATACAGTAACATCTCTGCCCTGGGTCCATGCTGCTTATCACGAGTTCAAGAATAGGCTGCAGAATCTTTCCAGGATTATCTGTATTGAGCCTCAAGTTACTAAGGACCTTTTGGAGAATCCTAATGCCAAAGAGGGATTTGAAATGGTAAATTTCCTCTTACTATTTGTTGTGCCTGAATGGCTGGTATAATGTTTAGGTATAATTATACTCACCCCCAAGGTACTTGATGTGTATGCTGCCTTCGCTTGTGTGGAGCACCTGGAGCCTGCTGTTCTGGACACTAATGACCAAAGACAAGCCTGGCTCAGGCGAATTCATAAACTGCAGGTCCCCATTGAACTGGTGTGTTCTGAAGACAGTTTAAGACACTATGGAGAGAGGAGCAAGACATTTGTCCGCAGAGTCCAGTAAGAGATGCAGTATCCAATATGTTAAGCCCATTTTAAGTTTTTAAACTCTGGTATGTGTTTTCTCAGAGATGCATGGAATCGCATATTTTCTCTCTCTTTATTTGTGGAGCATATGTTGCTAGACATTGAAGAACTAGATGAGAAGCTGGCCCCTGTAGTTGTAGAGCACACCCGGAGACTTGGGCAGGTTGGTTGTGTTTCTTTTGCAAACACAGAAAAATCATAAGTATGATATTCAATATATTAACGATTTATACCAATGTCCTCCAAAGATTTTGGAAAAAGACACAAACCTGAAAACCAAAGGCTCTTTTGAGGCTGTGATTGGTTTACTGAAAAACTGCAAAGATGGAGCTGTTGATTGCATCTTCAGGTACGGTTTTTTTATGTTGAATGTGTGAATTTCTTACATTTTTGAATGTAATTAATGTGCTGTTTTTACAGGTTTGGTCTCACTTTGTGCCCAGTGTGTTTCGGTGATCCCCAAGACCCAATCTGTCTGCCATGTGATCATATTTACTGCTTGGCCTGTATCAGAGAGTGGCTTGTCCCAGGACAGATGTTCTGTCCCCTCTGCATACAGCCAGTCAATGATGATTTCCCTGTGGTTCCTTCAGATGACACAAGGTTTAATAAGCTGTAATATGTATGTATATTATCGATCTTTTCAGGATCATTATAATTCATTGTCATATTTGTTTCTAGGGCTCAAATAAACAAACATGCACAGTTCAGGAAGCGCTGCAATGCTTTCTTTGTAGAGTTGGTTTCAACTCTGTGCTTCAAAGACAACTCTCCCCCAAGTCAAGGAGTTATTCGTGATTTACTGTCATTCCTCATGGTGGACGCTATTCCTTCACAAATCCCTGGAGGTATATCAGACTGTTAATTTTATCTTATGTACCTGTATCTTTACCACTTAATAGTATTGTGTCACTATAGCCACAAGCGGGAGACCGAGAACTACAAAGGAGTTCTCTCCATTTGAAGAATCCATTGATAAAAGTCCAGTTGTTCGTTCAGTAGTTCTGAAACTCCTCTTGAAGTACAGGTAACATTAAAATGGTTTATTATGGCTGTATAATCAATTTAATGCTTATATTTTTATACTACTTTGTGTGTATTCACTGCTTCCCTGTCACACAGTTTTGATAAAATCAAGGAGTACTTGGAACAGCATCTGCATTCAGTGGAGCAAAGCAACATCCTGGATCTTAAAGAGAAGACTGAACTTTACTCCCTATACATTAACTGTTTTGAGGTATTATAACAGTTATATTAATTTGTTTATCATCATTTAACGGATTGTTCATGTTTGAACAGCCGTGGCCCTCATCACCAGATTTTCCATTTGGCTCAATCTGTGCCATTCTCTGCGCTGTGCATGGTCAGCCCACATACTTCCTTGATATGGTCACTTCTGGTCTTTGGTCTTCCCTTCCCTTGATTTCCAATTACCATTCCTATTAGTAATCTCTTCTCCAGACTGTCAGTCCTGAGCATGTGCCCAATGAAAGTCAGTTTTCTTGCATTTAGTGTGTTGAGCAGTTCATTTTCCTTTCTGTACAAGTTATGGGTACTTGCCTGTAGAACCACAGCTTTTTGTTTTCAATGTGATGCTCTTATTTTTCCAGATGTTGGAAAGTGATATTGTGGCATTTTTGACAATTAGTTATTCTTCTTCTTATTTCCAATGAGTCGTTGTAAACGTAAAAACAGCTAGTATGTGAACTCCTTGATGTTCTCCACAACTTCTCCATTGATTGTGTCTGCCATCATCTTTTGCAGCATCTCTTTGAATTTTCAATGTTTACTTTCTTCTCGAACTCTATCGACTAGGAGTTCCTCTATTGTACCAGCAATCAGAACTACATCGCCTACATATCTAAGATTGGTAATCCTATGTCCACCAACAGTTATACTTCCTCCAAAGGGCTTTTCTCATAATAGTTAAGTTTAGTAGATATAGAAGAGATCCTTGTCGTATTCCTTGTTCAATTTGAAACCTTTCAGTTAATCCATGCGATGTTCTCACTGATGCTTTTTGCTGGTCATAAAGTGCTTTCAGTAGTTGTATGATGTGTGTCGGAAAGGACCCATATTGGTCATGGTATTCCAACGCAAATCATGAATCACCATATCAGAGGCTTTTGTGTAATCGATGAAACACAAAAACAAGTATTTTACTGCTATGACTTATAAGTGCTATAGTTCTGTTGTTTTTACATTGCATGGTGTCTCTTTGCTTGAGAATGGGTACAAACACTGAGTTTATCCAGTCTTCTGGCCCTTCTTTTTCTGTCCATATCTTCATGCAAATCTTGTAATAGAAGTGTTCAACATTTTCACCACCATTCTTGATTAGCTCTGCAGTTATTTCATCTACTCCTGAGCTCCTTCCATTCTTGAGTTCTTTTATGGCTTTTTTTTTACTTCTTCTACATTATTTAGCCATCTCACTGGTGTTGTTGTTATAGTCTCAATCTTTTTTATGGATAGATTACTTGTGTGTTTATATGTTAAATGTTTGTTTTTGTTTTTCTTTCATAATTTTAGGATTCCATGTTTGAGAAATTATGCCTACAGGATGAAAGTTGCTTCATTACTGATCTACTCAATCCAGAAACTCTTGATGTAGCATCCGTGGACTGCCTGCAGCAGGTGGCAAGAATTCGCTTGGACCTGGATATGGCCTCTAGCCTTATCAGTGAAGAAACCATGGCCTTAGGTGAGATTTGGTAAATCATAATGCACTTCACTTGATGAATTTATGCTAATGGTGTCCTTATTATGATAGAAACACAAGGCCAAAGTAGATCTAGCACATTCCTGGAAAGTGTAAAGAACTTGTGCAGACGCAGTGGGAACAACTGGTATCGTGTTTATTTGATACGAAAAATTGGAAGCCAACGTGGAATTGAGCATGTTCAGAACCTCCTCAAAGTTAAGCAAATGAGCTGGCTTTTTCCTGATGAGATTGTGCAAACGGTACAGTTTCTTTACAATGTGGTTTTTAATAGTTTTCTGTTTGGGGAAAAAACATTACTTACTTACTTCATTTTAAAGGCCACAGAGACTCCAATAGATCAATTTCTTGTGTGTGGACTACCCTACCAAACAATCAGAAATGCAGTTGCACAGGGAGTTATGGATGGGACAGTGGATGGACTAGACGAGACCTGCGAGGTAAGAGTATATTACTTATTGACAATATACTGTATATATATTTAAAATGTCCGTGTTCTTTTTTTTTCACAGCGGTGCAGATGCCTACCTCAGTGCACAGCTGTATATCTCCTGTTAGCTTTGTACAGAGAAGTTACCACATTGTACAGAGAAACTCGTACAAACTTCCATCCAAAAGATGAGGTAAATCAAAAGTTTGTACATGTCTGTAGGGATAAGAAAAAAGACTTATTATTGTGTATTTTTTCAGCAACTAAATGCCTGGGTTGGCTACATTGGGAACTCTAAAGTCCTCTCTAGCCCTGAGTTGAAGGCATTTGCCCGGGCCCTGGTGACAAACCAGCTGGGTCCTTTAAGTCTCAGCCCTGCCTCCACCAGTAGACAGTGTGTCTTAATTGAACTTACTGTTCATCTGGCTGCGGTCTTGCTCTGTGGGACCCAGGGAATTTTAGGACCCTTAAGGCAGCTGGCCCTGTCACCTGCCACCATGCAGGTAAATGCATGTCCACTGTTTTATGCAGTCATTGTAAGCACTACCTTTTTTATTTAACCTTTTCTCTTCGTACAGGTGGCCTTTCTACCCAGCATGCCAGAGGACATGTTAGCAGTGGCTCAACAAGCAATGGGACAGTTGATGTGGTACTGTAAGTAAATGACAGAAAAGACAACTTTATTTAAGTGTACATCTCTATATTTCTTTAATATATACAACTCATTTTTATATTTATTTTACCACAGATTGTTCCAATGGACATCCTTGTACTATTGGTGAGGTATGTGATGCTATCTGTTAGCATACATTAAGGCATGAATAAAACATGCAGGTAGTGTATAAACAAATGGTATATTTACTTTCTAGTGTGGCCGACCAATGGAAATTAGTCGATGTTTGGACTGTGGTGCTAGGATTGGAGGAAACAATCATATGCCAGTGCAAGGATTTCAAGCTGCTCAGTTGCAGTAAGTAACCTTTTATATCTGTTATAATAACAACCATAATAAATAGTACTGTCAATCGATGTATTTTTAAATCAGACTAAATCACACTTTGTACTGTGATTAATCACGATTAAATTTAAAATTTGCTTTTTTGTAAAATATTTTTTTAGTGGGGCCCTAGATGGAGCTACCGCCCTTAGCCCCCTAAAGCTGTTATCACGACCTGCTCCAGGCGCACTCAAGTTTCAGACAGTCACAGCGCTACTTCCTCCTCATTGCACTGGGCTGTTTGAGCTGTGCACATTGAATTTACTACAAAAACTTTATACAGGATGTCCAGACTTCTGAATTCTTTTGTTTTTGTGAAACGTGCATGTTGGGTTGCCTGTATATTCTTTTCAATGGACATATATTGAATGAGCCATTTCTGATCATATCTCTACCATTTCATCAAATCAAAACTGTTTGTAAGATTGAGGTCTGTAGCACGCCTTTACAATCACAAACACTGTCCCTACTGTCCATAGTTTTTTTGTCATTCATGTAATTCTTCACATGCATGTCTGCTGTGCACTCTGACTGCACTGTATCCCTCTGCGCTGCCCTGACAGCTGTCTGCTCCATGGGTAAAACAGGAGAGGATGTCGGCCAAAATAGATGATGCGATTAATCTGCGTTAATTGATCAATAACGCTTCAATTGTTTTGGATTAATTGCATACGTTAACATTGACAGCCCTAATAATATAATAACTTTCTTTTTCAATGTGACGTAACAGGGGTGATCGTACTCAGACTGGTCATATCCTTGGAGATCCCATACGCAGAGACAATCCAGACATGATGGACACAAAGAGCCTTTCGCCTGTACCCTTTGCAATCATCCGTATGGTCACACACATGGCTATGCTATTTGGCTTCTACAACAATGACCAGGTATCTTTGTCTAAGGTTGTCTTTTTTGCTTAATGTAATTGCACGCAAAATGATTTTTGGTAAAAGTGTGTAAACAAACTTGTGAACGTTAGCAGTTACTTTAGAACTCTGCAACAAGATTTCTTTGGTCACTTACTACAGTATACATTTCCTTTTTCTGTTTAGATGATCTCTACTATTATCAAGCCCCAAGTGGCTCATCCAGGAGAATTTCTTCTTGCTCATTTGGAAAAAGACCAGAAACATCTAACCAGGGCTCTTGGAAAGGGGGCAGATGACACAGTCAGCTCTATTCATCTGTTCATCAACAGCCTTCTTCTTCCTCACCAACAACAAACATGTAAAGTATTATGTCAGAATGTTTTTGTAGAAGAAGTGCGACCTCTAGGGGTTAAAGTTCAATGCAAGCATCTTGCATTATTTGATCTCATCATTAATTTGGGGCAAAACACTGATTGTTTTATATATGTTTACATACAATTAATACAAGGTTATTTAGTAAATGTCTAAAAATGAATGGCTTGCAGCAGTATTAGTGGATTGGAATATCTATATTTAGATTTCAAACAAAAGTGTTTTGAATTTCAGGGCCTGTTCGTTTCGACTGTCAGCTCTCCTCTAAAGATGCTAGAAATAACTGGGAGTTAGAAATGAGCAATACAATTGCTTCTCTTTTCAAGGTACTGTTTTAATATAAAAAATAATAATATTATTTATCACCTTTATTTTTCATTACTCATTTTCTTGTCTCTTGTGCCATTTATAGAACCTGGAGAGGCAGCTCAATGAAGTGAACACCTTCATTCGTTCAGATGAGCGTATTTCTGCCAATCCCATCATGAAAGTCATGTTTGGGGACCCTCGACTGTTTTTGGGCTCACTCCCTCAAAACTCTCTCATCCATTGTTCTACTGTGTGGAGCTGCAGAGAGAAGGTGTCTCTTTCTGGTCTCACCCATATTTTAGAACAGAACGATGGCAAAGACACATTACCCGTTCTTTGGAAGTTTCTGCAAAAGGTAAGGATTCACCATTAAACAAGGGTCAGTTACAAGTGTTTATAGCATGTAACCTGGATGTATTAGAAATAGGTCTGCTAGACAGTATTCATGTTTTTAATTTTATTGTGTGTTGTAGGAGGCTGAATACAGACTGGTAAAGCTCCTTCCTGACATTCTCGCTCTCCAGAAAAATCTTATCAAAAAGTTCCAAAACATCAGTGAACTGTGTGGCACAATTGCAGAGTTTCTGCAAAGTCAGAAGTCAGGTATTGATTATGTCAGCTTTATTACGCTCACTACAGTGTTTCATAAATGATGTCAACTATAACTTTCATACATAAATTAGCAAATAAATGTAAAACAGTTTTTAATACAAGATCACTTATCTTTTTAAATTTTGAATTCTGTGCAGTTTCTCTAAAGACCTGGTACCAGAAACATATTGACGTTTATCTGACAACCTGGAATCAACTTAGAGTGATTTTGGCAACCAATGGTAAATTTACAATTGCACATACTGGTAATTAGCACTGGCCAAACATTTACAGTATTTACTGTGAACATATTTCAGGTGAGATTAAGCTCCCGACTGATTTCTGCCAGAATGATTTGGACATCAACTGTGACTTCAGATTTCTGTTACCAAGTCGTCGAGGCCCAGGCCTGTGTTCTACTGCACTTGTCAGTTACCTCATAGCCCTACACAACGAGCTGGTTTACAGTGTGGACAAGCTCACTGGAGAGGAGACCAGGTGGGGGTTCTCTTACCACATTTTAAACAACTGTTTATTCTGCTTCTAGATCATTTCAGAAAGAAATGCAATACTGAATCTATTATTTTTTCCCTAGCTACAAAGTGAGTCCAGCAGATCTGACTGACCTGCACGTGATCCGGTATGAGCTGGACAGGGACTTGATGCCCCTGGTTTTGTCCAACACACAGTACAGCATTGAGAAAGGCCAGGAAACTCTGCATGAATATGACTTGCCAAAGATACAGCAGCAGATTGTCTCACGCTTTCTACTGGGCAAACCTCTGATCACTTTAACTGTGAGCAAAACTAACTAACTAAATTACAAAAAAGGTATGAATGAATACAACAGCCATTTATATATGTCTGTATTTCAGGGCATTCCAACTTTAGTGAACAGACATGACCGTAACTATGAGATTATCTTGAAGGATGTAAAGGCGAAGATCAAGCAAGTAAGTAAAAGATGGTTGTTTGTGTCCTTCTCACTAGTTGTGCCTCTTTATATAACTGTTTATATACTGTTTACCCCAGGAACCTCTTCAAGCTCTCACCCTGTTTGCTGTTCGCACCGAGCTGGACTCCTACAGTGAAGTGTGTGATGCCTTGTCTACATTAGAAGTAGCTCTTGGTTTTCTTGCCATGACTGGGGGAGATCATCATATGCAATTGTCCAAATATCTGGAGGAGGTGCTGAAAATGGGAACTCAAACACCGGCACACATCCTCAAGGTAGATCAGTTTTGGTGACTTTAAAAAATATACCACAGTGCTACAGCAGTGGTTCCCAACCTCTTTTGTCTTGTGTGCCTCCCTGGGCATACCATGAGCACACATGTGACTCATAAATATTCAAAGATTTGTCTCAATAGGCCTATCACATAAGACAAATGATTATTCAGGTCTCTATTAATGAAGCATTAACTATCGCAAAATGTATAATATAGAGTGATTCCATGTCTTGCACATATCTAGAACAATAAATGTTGAAAACCCAATTTACTCCTCAGCCCTATAGTTCAAAATCAGTTATTCCTGACCGCGATGGAGGGTGTAAGGGCAGGGGATGTCCTGGAACAGGCCTTTTTTTTGTGTGTTTATTGATTGTCTATTAACTTTGTTTGTTGTTTGTTTGTTTTAACCAAATTGAATTTTCACACTTTATTGCCACAGGCCCTGAGTATGTGTTATCTAAAGCATTGTGCTGCACTGTGGCAGCTACTTTCATCACTCAAATCAGAAAGTCTGCTGAAACTTAAGAGGGTAAAACTATTTCTGAATACTCACAGTGAACAGAGATACACATACTGTATGCCAGATCATTTGACAATTTTATTCATGTGTATATTTTTTGTCTACTAGGATCCATTTGGGGAAGTTTCTAAGGACTATAAGGAGCCCTTGGGAGTGGATGAGCGGGGGCTGCTAACAGGTTTCTTCTCTAAAAACTGCCCTGACTCTTTCCTGCTGGAGATGCATGAGTTTCTTGTACTGGTGCTCAACAAACCCAATGCAACCGATACCTACAAACCTGAATGGGGGTAAAATCACAAACATTACAATGCATTTGAATATTTTTCTGATTTCTGTAGTTTAATTTGATGGTAACATTTAAATAATTTGTGATTGTGTTCTAGTCTAAAAATCACACTGGTGGCCTACATGGAGCGCAAAGACATGGACATCCCTCCTGATGTTGAGGACCACTTCCCGGAGGAGATCTGTTTGTCCCATTACGTTGAAGCTTGGAAATTCTGTGTCAGCTTCAAACAGGAGCGCGCACAAAGACGATAAGATCACTGATCACTCACTCACTGTGATTCTCTGAGACCATGTTTACAATTATGATAAATCAACAGTATTGGTTTGGTGAAAAGGATTATGGGTATATGGTTATGATTGATTGTTTTTCAGACTTTTAAGTTTTTAGGTTTTCTGCACTTGTGTCTTAATGCTTGCACTTTATTTGTAATGTTAAGGTCCCAAACTCAGGTAAAAAAAAAATTGTGACTCCCACATAAACATGTCTATTAGATTGCCATGTCTATTGTTTTGACAGTTGTTATAATGCCTGCCCTTTTGTTAATTTCATCATGCACTGTTCATGTCAATGTTCA
>JAVQKD010201185.1:0-21745 GCA_036025635.1 Philypnodon grandiceps
TATGTTGTTTGTGCTTTTTGTAATTTTCATGTTTCTGTTTTTGATTGTGGTTTGTTACATTGTGTGAAGTGCCTTGTGCTCTGTTTAGCTGTTGGTAAAGCACTATACAAATAAATCTGGATTGATTGAATTAATCAAACTGACATGTTTTTGTCACAAGTTAGACCTCTAGGGAATGCGACCCTATCCTGGGAAACTGCAATTGATAAAATGCTGGTCCAGGTCCCCCAGCTGTTGTCATGTCAGATGACCTAACAGTCTGTGTATTTTGTTTTTAGGTTTGTTCTGGCAGAACCCACAGTTCCATCTGATGCTCTCACAGGTGGACTCCTCCTCAGACCCTCAGGCCTGTTCCTTTGTGTTGTCTCTGATGCAGAAACACCAGCGACGCAGTGGGGTCAACCTGTCCATCGCTCTGCAGGTGTACCGGGTATGCACACCACTCTGATATCAATACATTTGATCAACAGGTATTTAACATATGGTCCTGTCCCAGGCCCACCCTCAGAACACCTTCCTCTCCCGCTCCGACCTGAGCTCCACACGGCCGCTCCTGTGCAGCTCCCAATACTCCTCACGACGGGAGGTGGTGCTGCGAAATGCACTGCCTCCTGGACACTACATCATCATCCCCTCCACCTTTGAGGTCAACCAACAGGGGGCATTTGTGCTGCGGGTGCTGACAGAACAGGGCAATGCTGCCAAGTAAGTCTCAGCAGTATTTCATTCATTATCAAGCTTTCAGTATTGCTCTATTCCTATGTAGGCAGGTTTTTGTCCCTTTTCAGCTCATTTCATTTTGACCATAGCTCTATGTGTACCATGTGTTTTACATTAGGACTATGTAAGAGAAACTTGTATTATGGTGGCTTGAGTTAAAAATCTTTGAGTCAAGACTGTGTCTTTTTCAGTCCTGCTCCAATACCTGCAACACCGGGCAACTCCTCAGTGAAAGAGGTAGGTTCAAGTTTAAATTAAAATGAGGAAGTATTTTGTGTGGGTAGTACACTCTCCTCAGATCCAGAAGATCAAGAATGTAAAAATGTAAAAAAAAAAAAAAAAAAGACATTGTTTTACACTTATGTACTCTTTGTAGCCCTCCTATCCGCATCAGGCTGCTCTGCCTTCTCCCAAATCCACCAGACGTCTTTTTGAGAAACACTCCAACAAGGTGCGTTATCCTTGCACACCACTGCTCAACCCTATACACACACACGCAGTTACACACACTTCACAAACACTTACTTTGTAAAATGTGTCTGTGTATTCAGGAGGAAAACTGCAATCCACTGCACCTCTACCACCTGCTGAAGGAGGCCTTCCAGGCAGGGGGTCAGTCATAACCCATCATCTTTAACTGCAAAGAAATTAATACTTTAGCTAATAGTACTTTTGTTTGTGTTTTCTGTGGCAGTGCTGAAAGGCTGTGAGAAGTACCTGGCTCTGGAGTACTGTAAGAGCCTGGTGGTTCTCATGGATGTATCCTTATAGGCCTACACTAATAGCAACTTTGAGTAGCAGATTGGAATAGGAAATATACCATTGTATGTTTTAAGAACTCCAGATCTTTCTGTGGAGGATCAAAAATGGCCACTCAGCACAGCAGCCCACTTTTCCTGCTGGTATCCTGTGGTGCACAAAACACTGTAGTGTAAGAATTAGAAGTATTTCAAAGATGATGTATTTGCTCATCCAGAATTTACTTTCTAACAGGCTTGCAGATCCTTAGGTCATGTTGTCAATATTAAAAAAGATAGAATAATAGCAGTGAATTTATTAACTATCTTATTGGCCCTGACTGTGTTCGTAAGACAAAAGGCAAAGCTCAGCTGAACTGGGAAGAGTTCCAGACTTTGTGGGACAAAATCTGCAGATGGACAGTAAGGCATTTACACATTTTTCTGTATTTTTTTCTATTTTGCGGTGGATTTTTTTTGTGCATTAAACCCCCTGTGTTATGTGTGTAGGATATCTTTCTGGTGTTTGACAAGAACCAAAGTAAGCGGCTGGAGTATCAGGAGGTGGCCCCTGCTCTGAAGGCAGCCGGTGAGGCCTTGTCTAATGAGCTGTTGATCAGTAACCTCACCAGCAGGGGGAGCCAACACATCTATAATTAACTTTCAAAACGCTTCTTTGGCTCGAATAGAGAAAATTCATTAGAAAAACTAGTCTGACCTGCACATACACACTCAACAAAAGGTTACTGGAAATACCACCAATCTAGACAATAATATTTTAATGCTTGACATTCCAGAGGTATTTTTACCCCTACCTTTCTAGTTAATAGAAGTTAGTAGTCAGAGATTTGTGTTTCTGTATTTGCTCTACAGGCATCATGGTGGATGACATGGTGATGCAGCTGGTGGGCCTCAGATACACAGAGCCAGACCTGACCATCAGTTACCCTGGATTCATCTACCTGCTCATGAAGCTGGACAGAATGATCTGTAAGTTACTATCTGGACTGACTGTCCTCTTCTTCTATACATCCTGTTCACACCAACTTCATGCCCTCTTTCACTATACATTCATAAATATATTTTTTATGCAGATAAATTTCAGGCATATGATATAGTGGGAATGGGAGCTATAACAGTCAGCTACAGACAGGTAAGTTCACCAATATGAAACATCTTTGTCTGTATAGTTTTTATGAATTTGACCAAATTTCTTGTTTTAGTGGCTTCAGATGACTCTGTACAACTGAACGGCTCACATTCCTGCAGGCCTTCACTGGGATGAGCTGGATATCTTCTATGATTTACTTGTAATTAAAGCTAAAGTAGTATGTACACGTTGGCTCAATACAATGTATTTTGTATGAAAACACATCATTTCAAGAATCTCTTCTCTAATACCTTCATGAAACATAACTCTGCCTTTTTATGAAATTAAAACAATATTGGGGCATAGAATAAGCTGAACTTTGAAATCAAACCCAATTTGGGTCTTCACCCAGCTGGCCCCATGTAATGATAATGTTTTTTAATTTGAACTCAGGAATAATTGTGCTTTATTCTTTAACTACATTTATTGTTGATTTATAATTTATTTTTTAAAGAGTCCTATTTTCATATGGTTTGGCTGTTCTCTCTGATCTGAACTGTGTACACTTGAAATAATAGGCACAGTTTATGATAAATGAACTGTTCAGGTAGTTTTCTAGTAGCATGGCATTTAATGTGACAAATTTGAGTAACTTCTGTGTGGGACAGTTTTTATATAATGTTTTATGTATCTTTTAGTGCTGTACAAAAAAACTGTTAAAAATTAAAATTGCAAAGAAACAATGACTGTGTGTTGACTGTCCCGGGTATTGAACCCATGATCTCCCGAGGAACAGCTGAAACTGCAGCTGTTACGAACTGCTTCTTACTACTCTCTCTATGTTGTTGTTGTGTGTGTTTGTGTGTGTTTGTGTGTGTGTGTATCCAGATCCAGAAGACTCTTGGCTCTGAACGTGGGGTATTTTAGGAGCTTAGTCTCTGGTCTCTGCTCTTGTCTGGTATGAGTTAATATTCCATGGTCAGGCCTTAAGTCCCACAGGATCACTGCAGAAGTCCAAGATGTGTGCTTAAAGTGGACTGCAGCTGAGAACATCCTCACTGCATCACAGAGGCGTTGCAAAAAAACGACTACAATGTCACATCAGCTCACCTGTCTGCTGCCTAATGTAACTCCTGACATCCTCCTCTGCATTTGACCCATCCTTCATCCTGCTGGGCTGGGCCAACCTGCCAGAAGCAAGCAGTGGGCAGCTGCTGTGTGAATCTTGATCAGGTTGTAGCTGAAAAATTAACCCTCTTACCTGTCTTCTGCTGATGTAACCCTCACTCTCTCCCTGTCTGCTGATTTAACTCCACCCTCCCATTGCCATTGCCTATAAAAGCTAAATACATTTTGTAATTATTAAGACCATTTGGGGCTCTTTTGCCTTCCATTCTGACAGCCCTGGGTTCAGCTTAGGCTAAGGGACAATCTAGGAGTCATGTTTATATTTAACATTTAAGAAATAATTTTGTTGGACACCTTTACTTCTACTTAAGTAATAAAGTAGACCAACAGTGATGACTTGAGCACAGCTTTTTGGTTAGGCCACTTCATCCATCTCTGGACCTTTGTCTAGCTCTCTATTTGCAATGTCCTAGAAGAGAAAATAATGCACAGTAAAGCGGGCACGGATCAGATTGTACTGAGTGTTGGCGAGGCTCGTGTGGGACCAACTCCTTGACTAACTGTGTTTGTGCATATTCATAAGCTATCCGCTTGAAACACATTTACGTGTCGTGAGTAAATGGCTCGCACTAAGCATTTCACCGACAAAACCCAACGGAAAAACCAACACCGGAATACAAAATAAAAACCCGAGGCTTATGGGCAATATTTCTCGGCCACATCCTAATGTAGACCATTTGTGCAGTGTAGTCCTTTAACAAAACAGCATTGTTAAGCATATAGCTAGGCTAGTTGTTTATTTAATTACATTTACTGGGTTAAATTGTAGGTAGGCTATTCGGTTGTATACCATGTTTTGATGAGAACTGAGCCTAGAGCAGGGAGGAGAATGCGTTTATTTTTCAAAGGTTAGAGATGGAGCGGAAGTGGGTCTGCTGAGTGCGTGGCTCTTGACAGCGGCTGCAGTTTGTAGGAGCGGCCGGTTCCTCCCACAGCCACACCGTTCACAGGAGCCTTTTCAGGAGCAGCGGCTATCTGTTCCACGGAGACGGCCAGTGCTGATCCCCGACCTGCCCCTGTTGAGCCCCGCCCCGCTCTACTGTGGCCCCGCGTCGCCTCTGTCCGGGTTTTCCTTTTCTTTTTGTCTGTTGCTGCTGCTAGTTCTTCGGAGGCGCTCTCTGGTCATTCGCAGACAGCCAGACATGGTCGATTATCACTCCGCCAACAACCAATATTCTTCAGGCGGGCCGCAGACCTACATGGAGCAAGAGAACGACTGGGACCGCGACCTGCTGCTGGACCCGGCCTGGGAGAAGCAGCAGAGGAAGGTAAGCGGGCCAGGGGCCCCGGGGACTAAGGGCCTAGAGCAGAGGGGCGGAGGAGTGGGAATGGGCTCACCGCTGGCTCTCTTCCCCCGCGCTTCTCTCTGGATTCCTGAGCTAGCTGTGTGGCGGAAAAGCCACTGCTTTCACTCTTTTCAGAGGTGATTTTCCATCGCCCTTTCTCCCCAGCGGAAACTGGGCGCCACATTGTTCCAAAAACGCCTAGTGCTCTGGAGAAGCCAGCGGCTGTGATTGTGAATGCTTTGGGCGTTATCAGAGCTACTTTAGCCTCAAACTGGTGTGGAGGCCCCGGCACCAGGACCCGCTCCAGCTCTCTGTTCTGTCCTTTAGCTGCCTATAGCTGCTATGAAAGCCATGTTGAAGGTATTCACATCTTAGCCTGATCTGAATTCCTAACGTGTTCTGAAAATCTGAAGTATTTGGAGCATCTCATCTATTCAAAAACTACCATAAATCTCTATGATCAGATTGAACTTGTGTGACATGTGCACCTGCAGTAGGCCTGGCAGTGGCGGGTCAGAGCTGTCAGTCCACCACTGTCCACAGAGGTGATGTGGAGTGGCTTAAATGTGTTTTTGGCAAGTTCTCTGTTCGGATCACACAGGAGCCCCTCAGGTCTCTGTTCAGCACAAACTAACCTACTACAAGTCAGTAGTATATGTGAGGCAGCGGAGTATGAGTATTGAGAGTTTCTGAAACATGATGTCCATTATCCCTTCCACAAACATGTCTAGTTTTTTTTTTACTCGGTATGTGGTAACTATATAGGGTTAGGCCAGTTACATTGTGAGTCATGTCCTTCCCTTGTATTTATGATAGTATTTAGATGAGCAATACCCTACTTGAATGTGAACATTATTTTTGATCAACTTTGTCTTTTTTAGGAATTTGTCTGTTGTTAACCAGTTTTTAGCACTAGGATATCTCAGAAAGTCATTACTATACCTTCAGTCCTACAAGCCCTCGATGAATGGCTTCTCTTGACATAACCTACTTTTAAAGTGTAGTGTAATACATTAGAGTAGTAGTTTGAGAGAGGGTGTGTTGTAGAGTTGGCTACAGTCACACATATCTCACATTCCTAACGTTGGTTCGACAGCGTGCCAAGCATTGATGTTGGCATTTTTCGGATGGTCTTAAAGTTTTAGCCCTGAGACGTCTCGGTTGTGGGCGCTCGTCTGGCCTTCTGTGACGTCGCTCAAATCAGGGCGTGAAGGTGTGTGCATATTTGTATAGAGAGCACACGGGTCAAAGTTTCTTGAAAAAAAAAGTTGAAGTTGCCAATCATTAACAGATCTTGTGCAACCGGCTAACGACTTCTGGTCACTTAACAGTCCTAAAACTGGGTGCTGGCTGGTTTGGGACTGTAAGGCATTAGCATTAGTGTGGCCAAGGGGAGTGCTGTGGGGGGGTCAGGGCTAAACAAAGGCCACATTCCTCTTCTGCTGTATTCCCATTTAGTTCTTATGTAAAGGTTATGTGAAATATGAGCAGAATGTGGGGACCAGTTTGAGTCCTTGTGGTTCTGGTGAAGGAAGGCACCATAGTGTGAACAAGGACAAAATCATCAATGTTACAGCAGGCTATATATACCAGGGCTTCAAACATTCACTTTTAATGGCCACATTTGGTTAAAATTTACACATGTATTTATTTAACTGCATGTACTATGAGAAAACCCTTTGCGATTCAATAACCAAGTTGAATATTGCAATATTTTCTTACAAGTTAATTTAGGCAGAAGTAGTTCCTTTTTATTTATTGCTTCAAAATCAAAATTTAAGATTAAATGAGGAATAATGACAAAGGGTTTAAGGAAATCAAACTAAAAATGTAGTCACAACATACTTCTCTCTAACAAAAACAATGTTATCACTGTAGATCAATGTTCAATTATGACCATGGTGGAATATTTAGATTCTTGCAACACGCCTATTGTGATTGTCTTTGGGATATATTGGCACGAATTTCTGTTTCTTTGCTTTAGAGGAAAAAAGACTATTATGCAACAATTTGTAGACTATTTTTAAAAAATTCTCAATTATCTCAAAGCCTGTATACACACAACATAGTAGAGTTGCTTTTGACATTACAATTTTGTAAGTGTGTGAATTTTGCGCCTCAATATGGGAGCAGAAGTCAGGGCTATTGTAGTGCTCTAGTGCAAAAGGCGTCTGCGCAGGTTTGAACATGTCATGCGTGTTGTAACTGTGAGCAGTGTGGCACATTCCCAACGACAGTTAGACTGAACATTTTCTCATGGAGCAGAGAGCAAGAGGAGAAGACACAAGCACATCACAGCAGCTCGTCCTGTCTGTACCAAAAATAGAAATCTGTGAGACAACTTTGTTCAAAATAATCATATGTTTGTCAACGCTGTAGAAGGTGATATTACCCATAGACCTAAAACTAGACATTTAGGCATTGGATCTGCCGGGTCTCAATCAAAACATGCATATGATTATTGATTCAACATTTTTATTTGGTCACAACACAGTACTATTTATCTCTCCTGACACATTTATCTGATGAAAGATCATTACATTATTGCCTGCATTGACTTGCCATACAGTATGTGAACATAACATGTTTTTTTTAATGTACAAATGTCAGAAATGGGCTGCTCCTTTTGGGTGGAGTCACTGAGGTTTTTCTCTTTGATTAGAAGTGATTTGGCAGTTCTGACAAATGCCTCTAGAACTATAAAAGTTAAATACAACTTATGATATTAATTCCTTATTTGCCTATGATTTGAAAATATATATGAAAATTATATGGTGCTGTGATACAAATGTCTTGATTTTGTTTGATTTAGAGCAAGTTCTGCTGCTGTTTTAGTCCTGCCCTGCTTGGATTTCATGTGTGGACCACTACTTGGTCATGGTATAGCTTCATCCAATTAAAAATACCCAATTTAGTCCTGGTTTTGCCCTGGGTTAGATTTGGTTTAAACCTGATTTAGACTTGGGCAAGACCTGTAGATCTGTTTAAGTCCTTGTTTAGGCTTGATTCTTGTTTAGTCCTGGTTTAGACCCTGGTTATGACGTCATTAATGATTACTTTGTCCATCAGATAGTGAGTCGTTTCTCCAGCTCTAATTCTCGGACAGAATTTTCCGTGACTTCTGAGGTGGGCAGCTCCACACAATGTGTTTGTTCTTTTATTGCCCACTTTCACATGCCTTTACTGTTTGTGGCTGGTTTCAGATGGACAGGGTTGGCTCAGGACGGGCTGTGGATAACATGTTGTCTGAGCAAGCGGCCCAGACAATAGCTAATGTCATTGCATTTCATGATAAAACTCACTTCCTCTAAAGCAATGTTTAGAGAATGGAGCCCTTAAGAGGAAGATGGATCAAGGGGCTGTTGCCAAAACAATAGACAATGCTCTTCACCTGAGTAGTTGTGTGATTGATTGGTCCTACCTGAATCTGGACACCACCGGTCTGCTAAAACAAACGTGTGATGTTCTACAGACCTCCATGATGGATCTCTCAATACCATATCTTTGAGGGACTGGTCTGACTTATTTCAGATAGCAGAGTATGAGATGTGAATAGTTGACACACGGTTAAAGTATTTGGACAGTGTGGCTGCAGCAAACAGAACAAGAACAGGAAGCCACCACTGAAAATAAGCTTTACACCAGTTCTCAAAATAAGCATACAGTGTTTGTGCAAGCTTTTATCTGCACAGCGGTAAGGTCATGGAGTTTAAGTCTTGTCTATAGAAACTTGTTTTATTTGACCTTTTTAAGCAGGAATGTCCTACTGAGATTAACAATGTCTTTTGGAGAGAGTCCAGAAGTAATAGGGGAACTAGAATACCCGGACAGAATCTATGCAGGCACATGCAAAGGCTTCTGCACACCCTGAAATTGAACCTAGGAACTTTTTTGCTATGAGTAAAAAGGGTCTAACCACTTTGCCACTGCGCTGCCCAGAAGCTATTTCAAAAGGCGGTACTTGACAGAGTGGTTAGCGCATCTTCCCCACAATATAAGGTTGACTTTACTCATCTCCTCTTGTGTGCAGTCTGCATGTTCTCTCTGTGTTACTATAGGTGTATAACTGTGTAATCAAAGACTTAGACTGATGATCATCCCGCCTCAGGCATAAAGCACCTGCCCCTATACCTGCAACAGCACAGACAATCTATTCCTTTATTCTGTGTCTTATTGTTGGTTTGAAGTGCTGATGACATTCTCCACTGATTAGTCTGAGGACTTTGCTCATGTCAGTGTTTTACCACCAACGTTTTCACCCCCACCATGTGTCTTCAGTTTGCTTCCCCCCAAAATGTTTAAACCGCTTTAAAGAGAATGGGGGTCAAATGTACATTCTTTGGCCTTCAACTAGATCCTACTCTCCACCGATGGGCCAGAACTAGACCAGATCCAAGTGGGACAGTTGGTGGATGTCCAACATTAGCTAGCGTTTACACTCACGGACCACTTGCTTGTGAGCTCAAATTGCTAATCTGCCTAGCATCACAGTGATGGATATAGTTGAGATTTTGAACATGCTGTGGGTTTTGGTGTACAGTTTGTGATACTACTCATTATATCGTGGAAAGAGCATCTCTAAGGTGGGCTACATACTGATTTCCACTTTATTTATTAGTCACCAGGTCTACCTAATAAAGTGACCAGTGACAGATCTGTTCAAGATCTGATGGGTTTGAGTGTAGCTGCCAGGGTGGGCCTGCCTCCCTGTGTTACTGTGGGCCAGCTGATCCCAGGTCAGCTGTGGAAGCCCTCAGCTGAGCTCGCTGCACAAACAGACCTGGGACTGGAACAATGGAGCAGTGAGCGGCCCGAGGAATTCAGCCCCTTCCCTCTCCCTCACCCACAGAAATCCTGCATTCCTTTGGTGGCCCATTATAGCCTACTGGGCCAGTGGGAGGGAGCTCTGTGTTTCGAGGGGGCGGGATGTCCTGTTTTCCACCAGACAAAAAAAAACTGTTTAAGGGTCAGAGTTTGTATTTTGGCAGGTAAATACTGGGACAAGACCAAGGCTACGATGACCCCAGCAGAGCGTCCTTGGGAGAATGTAAAAATATGAGATAGTGGTGCATATGCTGATCAGAATGAAGCCCACTTCTTTCAAAGAGATGTCTTTACGGTCTGTTTGTCACTGTCTTTGTAAGGGGGTAGTGGAGGGAAGGACCGGGGCGCGTCCCACTATCATAGTTCCACCATTGATTAATTGCAGTTGGCAACAGTGGACACCAAGAATTTCCATTTGTTTGGGAGCTGGTTTGCATGTTACTGTAGGAGCACTGTACAACTTACTTCAGAGTTTTAGACCTTTTTCTGTGCTGAGTGATTTAAAAATAATAGATTGTACCAACAGCCTCTTCGTCCACCACCAAACACAAAACGACAATTGCACACATTTGTACATAGACAATCCCCCAGACAAAGCGGCAGTATGAAGTAGGTTAAAGCAGGAATTGCACTACCAACTTTCCGTCTGCCAATGCTGCTCCCTTCAATAGTGCTGTGAATTATATTTCTTTCAGTTAGATTTGACCAGATCATAATGGACTGTGCATAAGTGGGAAACTGTAAGAAATTGTCTAAGTGGCCAATTAGACATTGCAGCTGCAGTAGCAGATTGATGCGTGCTCAGAGTTTATTTCTAATCTGACATTAACTATGGATTCATGGAAAAAAGAAACAATCTTAATCTGTGATTGTAGGTAAATAAGATGTTCAAAATATGGGACACAACCTCAATTTGTGGGAACTGTATTTGACCTGAAAATGCTGTACAATCCAATGAAAAGTGGTCACCTAACTCAGTGCTCCCTAAGACCTGTTGATATGGTGTCACTTGGCTCATTAGTTTTTAGTACTTGAAGAAGCCACCTTAGCACTGCACAGACACTGCTGTCCCTAATCTGCTCATCTGGATACAACATCTGTGCATGCCCCACAGATTAGGGCCCTTCTCACATGACTGGATTATGGGCTATCTACATCACTTACAACAATAGTGCCCATTGCCCAGGCAATAAAGGAATAACTAATAATGAAAAAGTCCCAAACGCTCAATGAATAGGATATATTGAACATGCAGTATTTATGATTATATACAGCTATACATACATATTTTGTTCCAGCCAGTGACTCCCATATGTGCATCTTGACTACTGTTTTACGGCCCCCCAGAGGAATGTGTGCAGCTGCATTCACTTCTCCATGTAAAGTTGGAATTCTATCGCTTCAGTTTTCAGGATGATTGAGTTTTTTGTCTGTTTATTGAGGATGGTAGTGGGTGTTGATGGTAAACAATGCATGCAGACTTTTAAATAGCCCTAAGTACTGGTGCCTCTTCAGCTGATGATTACCTACATCAACATTACAGTAATGGTACAGTCTGTGCATTTTCTGTGAACAGCTGAAGCACCATGACATTACCACCACGCCTAGACAGGTTCTGGGGTGAGAGGGTGTTTTTGTGAGTGTGCTGATCTTGACTGAATACTCCCTTGTAGATATCTGAAAACATCTGGAGTCCACAGTGCTCCATAGTCAAGACCTGTGGCAGCGTTAGACTATTGTAGGCAATTCAAAGAAGGGTGCTTCTGTCATCTTTATGGCACTGGGCTGGTGTGCTGAGGTGTGTGTAGTGCTGTCCTATTCCTGAAGGGAGTGCCGGCTCTTGCAGCAGGAGGAAGTTGTTAAGTGCAATAGTAGTTGGGTGCCATTGCAAAAAGACATTAAATATCTACAGTTTGTGTAGGGCCTCTTGTTCCTCTGCTCTCGTCTATAGCAGAGGTACTGGCTAAAGAAAAACCCACGCAGCTCTGGAGCCATCTGACTCTACTAATACTTACTCTGTGGTTGTTATGGAAACCAGTGTGAAAACATGCTCATTTTTGGGACATATCTGTTTTTATCTAACTGGGTTCATTTGGGGTTCTCTGTAGTACTCTACAGTGGTCCGGACAGTGGACTGGGACAGAGACGGGTCCTGTTCTCAGGTGGTGTCTCAGATCCCCCTCAGTCACCTTGAGCTTCATGTCTATAAGACAACAGCCCTATGCCCCATACCCCCCGTTCCCCAGCCCTTTACTCCTGCTGCTGTTGTGAATGTGGGTCAGGGAAGTCCTCTGGCCAGGACTATAGTCTACTATCCTATGTGATCCAATCAAAGCTAGCCTACAGCGGATTATTTATGTGCGTTCCACTTAACAAAGCCCCACACTCTCACTAAGCCATGCACATGCACACGGTCATGAAACGTGTGTAGTCTGTGGTCTGCTTTGTTCTGATTGGCTCTGAACTGATCTGTGAAGTCTCTCACCGTCAGTGTGATTAATAGTTCAATACTCCATATAACACACACACAAGGTGCTTTTAAAGCTGCTAAAAATAAGTATGCATAGTCTGTAGTTGCCTAGCAGCAGACCTGCAGCAGAAGGCCTTGGTATTGAATGTGCTCAGAGTGGGTCTGCTCAGCTGATGTGGACCGGTGTAATCTGAGAGCTAGGCTTGAGTTCCTGAAGAGAACCTAGAGCTGTCTCTGTAGCTTCAGAATATCCCTGTAATTATCATCACTGCAATACGGCTACGTCACTGTGTTAACTGCACAGCCACAATATGAGAAAGACCATATAACAGTATTATTCCAGTACCTTTGTACAGAAGCTCTGTCTGCTGCCTCTGATCCACTGTTACTGTGGTTTGTCTGTAACATGTCTGTAACATGTGCCCTCTCAGGTCCCTCTCTAGGAGCGGAGTTGTGTCACTGTGTTAGAAGTGCACATGCTGGCTGCACTAAAGGTAATGGTAGATTGAGACTCCACACTCCGTAGATTAGACCTCTCCGATACACTGTCTGTCCTGCTCTGGACTAAGGGGAGGGGCTACGGTGCAGTATGAAAGTCATTTTAAAAGGATTACTCCGTGCTCGCCTGAAGGCACAGTGTTAGTGTCTGGACAGGATCAGAGGGGGTCTGCAGAGGAGTTGAGGGGAGTTCATGTCCCACTGTCATTGGCCTGGTTAAAATACCCCGCCTTGGACCTCTCTAGAGGTCTAACTGACCATTACTTCCTGCCCCTCCATTGGGTACTTCCTGCCCCTCACTCGTTACTTCCTGTCCCTCTACAGTCAATGTTGGTCTGTTTGCGCCCCCTCTCAGTCCTGGCATGCATGGACTGTGGGCTCATAAAACGCAGGGGTGTGGAATGCACCAAACTGTTGTGTGTTTGTTTTATGGCTCATCAACAAACGGAAACTGTGGAACAAACACAGAGCAGGCCTGGGACCCCTCCTCTAATGATCGCCACTTAAGCCACAAGAATGTGTTACTGTTCGGACCACTCTGTACTGCCAATCAGAAATATTCAAAGCTCTTGTCAAGTAATGTTAGCATACAACTTTTTGGACTACCTATTTTTTTTCCTTTATAATGAGAAAACATAATTACTCACTATACTAGAATAGAAGTCATCTGAGACTTTGAGACTCTCTGTGGGCTGTTTTAGAGAAAGGGAAACTGTTCAACCAATTACACTCTTCCACGGACAGGAGTGCTCTGATTGGTTGATATTATCTACCCACAACTTTTTATTTTAAAAATACAATATAGGTTTTTAATACCTTATTCACAGCTATTTTTTTTTGTTTTTGTTCAAAGCATTAAAAACCAACTCCAGACCGCTCATTAGTCTCACAATTCCTGGTTTGTGAACGCTTACGAGGCAGTGTGTGCTTTATGTGCGAGACGGTGAGAGAGGCTGGGGGGATAAGGAATTTTATTTTGCATAGTTTTACAAAATTGGAGTATGCATTTATGAGCTGTGTGGCGCTGGACAGTCTCCCTTAGGGCCTGGGGCGGGGTGAGTTGGTCCGGGGAGGTGTCACATTCCTCTGCGGACCCTCTGTCTGTGCGTGTCTGTGTTTGTTAGTGGGGGGGGGAGTATTTTTTCAGGCAGGTCCTCTTACATCACCATTGTCACCTTGTCAAATTCGTAAGTGCGTTTCCTTATAAGGTAAAAGTGCACGAGGCAGGCTCGAAGGGGGCGGGGGTTGCTGCTGCCGGGCGACTGGACTGACCCGAAACTCCGGTCGAACTGCATTCTGTCACCACACTGCACTGGAGGCAACTTCCCATGCATCTGTGCTAAAATCTAAACCGTACTTGTGCAAAATAGGAGTCTATTTTCAGGTAATTTGGTTGGATGTTTGTACAGTATTGGCAATTTTGAACTTGACTAATTTGGTTCATTCTTAGTCAAGTTCCCTCAAAAAGAATGCAGAAGCACATGTCTCACATGCATATATTTGACACGACTTCTCTTTCTGTCCCAATAGTTTCCGCTCACTATTTCACACAGTCATATTGGTCCCTATTGCAAACCACACCACAACAAAATGGTTTTTAGACTTTCGGCTGTTTTATCTGTTCCTGTTGACACGTCACTGATAGACTTTGATCCATATATGGCCATTCAATAATAAGGTGCTGACTAAAATGGATAATTTTCTGTAGATAGGCCTAGGCATGACTCCCATCAAACTGTGTTGAACTTACTGATATGGGACTACTTAAGGAGCTGCTGTCATCAGTCCTGACCCACTGCAGAACCACCACAGCCCAGGACTGCCGACAATCAGCTAGAGCTTATACAGAAAGCCAGAGAAAAGGACTTTGGGAGTCAGACTTAGAGCACTGATAACATGGCATGGGCCATCAGGCATTCTGAGCTAAACTAGTAAAAAGTTTGTTTCTCAACATTATTTTATTATTGTTGTTGTATTATGTTGTAGAGGCATGTACTCTCACTGGCCACTTTGTTAGGTAGGCGTTGTATCTAAAAGTGGCACTCGCCGTTGTCGTCTGCTGCCAGGGGCTTATGGGGAGAGTTGGGAGATTTCCCGATGGGCCGGTCAAAGTGTGGGCTGCTATCTTTGCTGTGCATATGTTTCGGGGGTTGTTTCCCCTATTTTTCTGAACATCTTTCTGTCAAAATTCTTTTTCACACATAGGCTAAACTGCCACATGGTCCTGGACTGAGCAGAGCGGGGATTAAAGTCTCTGTATCATATATCTATGTGCTAAAGACCCCATGAATCTTCAAAACAGTCTTTATTTGATGATAAATTGTCTAATTTTTGTGGAATATGGTCAGAAATATTGAAATATAGAATTGACGCCATGTGACCCGACACACACGCCGCCCCGCTATCTAAACCGTGTTTTCTTCACAATATATTTTCTGTAGTTTCACAAAAACAACAGAATTCAGTATACTGTAGTAGTTTCCATCAGTTTCTGTAGTAGTTTCCATCAGCTCTTCTCAAACAAGGCTGAAGCAGCTCTGCCTGTTGGGACTCTTGAGTGCGGCTGGAGCAGGGGCAGTAGTAGAAGCATTAGGGGGCTCGGTGAGGTAGCTCCATCTGGGCCCCACTAAATTTTTTTTTTTATTATTATGTGATTAATCTGATTTTTAATGTTTTTATCATTAATCAATTGACACGACTAAAAAAATAATAAATATAAATCCAAATGGCACCATTAGTAAGTTTAACCCCCAGACCCCCCTCATATATATGCCATATATTGTCTATATATTAGGCTATAGTTAAACTGGCCACACAAAAACGTTGAGCATTGTTATAAATGCAAATATAGTAATAAATTATGGTTGATTTTTTTTTTTTTATAAAAAAAAAAATACATTTTTTTTTTTTTTAAACTATTGATAAATGACTGGGCTGGTCTGAGACGTAATATTTCCTGGGCGGAAAATTAGCCCCACTCTGGCCCTGTCTGCTGCTGTAGCTCACCTGCGTCATGTTTTGTCATCTTGTGTCTCCAGAGGCCTTGATGTAAATAGTGATTATCTCAGTTAATGTTGTCCTTTTATTATCTCAAATCTGCCACTGACACCTGGCATAAACAAAACATACCTATTTTTGTAATAGCTATGGCATGCTTGTATGTGAGTATTTTTGCAGACCATCAATTTCTCGAGTCACTTAAATTACCCTAACATCTTGCTGATGCTTAGGTGGTTTTAACTTCAGCAGGTTTAACGTGAACATATGTGCATGACTAAAACTACAGTATTGGCATGATGGTGTGAGCTCACAGGCTGTTAAATGTTAATGTTAATGTTATATCTACCTAATAAAGTGGCCAGTGAGTTTCTCCAGTTTAATACATGAACTTGTAGCTGTAGTAGTTTAAACCATTTAGCCAATGACCTGTCAGGCAGGTCTGTTCTTGTGACCGCTCCCCTGGTGTTAGTCATAGCCCATGTACTGTGGCTGTAAAGGTCAGGTGATGGAGCGCCCAGGGTTAATGTTTGACTCCTGTCCCGTTAGACCCACTCGCCGCATTCCTGAATAATGAACATGGACATCCTCCGCCCCCGCTGCTTCCTGTGCTGCGCCTCTCAAGACAGGAAGTGGTCGCGCTGGCTGTCGATTGGCCGGGGAGACAAAGAAAATCCTTTTTTTTTTAGAGAACACCAGTGTGTTATGTAAGAAATGTTAGCAGAGCAGTTCTGGACCTGTCCAGGAAAAAGTTTGGATTTTCGCGGTGCTAAGTCCACAGGTGAAGTGGGGCGACATAGCAGAGATTCCTCACCAGTCTGTCATGTCCAGTATTGACTGGTGCATCTCACACACACACTAAAGGGCCACACGTTAGTAAGTAGGAGTAAAGAGGGGTTAGTGGCACAGTTGCTGAGTCAGGGGTCAGTCACAGTCAAATCATTCTATTATTAACTTAACTGGCCACTTTATTAGGAATGTCTTGTATTCTTTTTTGTTGCTGCTGCCTCAAGGTTGTGTAGGATTCTCAGCGGGCCTTGGTTGTAACAAATGGTTATTTGGACAAGGTATGTTGGAGTTACTGTTGCCTTTATAAACAGGTTTTTTTTTTTTTAAACCAGTGTGGCCAATTTCCTCTGACAGAGAAAGTGTGGAGCAGTCGTTACTAGTTCCTAGTCAATGTCAGTTAGTGGTGTTTTCACAATGTCCTCTCAAACACCTCAAAAACCACTGATGCTATTGGTGAATATACCAAGCCTCTCTCAATGATGACTCAAATACATACCTTTTATGGATGAATTCTTTTCAAAGTGACCTGGCTGATGATGGTATGTGAGTGTGCCCATAGTGCGGTAGACCTAGCAGCGTTTGTGCAACACCTTGTAGCACATTGAGAGGGCCAGTAGAGCAACAAGTGCTGAGTTCCCCGCAGCACTAGTCATAGTGAAACCCGCACACGTCTTTGTCAAGATATGTATTGGCGGTAAGGCAACAACAGCATCTAAACGGTCTGTTTTGTAACCATATAGTTAAAGAACGATGAAAGTGTTGCAGGTATAATGAGACGTCAAATGTAAGACCAAGTTGGAGACTATTTGTAGATCTTCAGTTGTGCAGTTGTGTCTCAATATGGTACGCTAGCAATGCTACACTTATGCTACACTTATTTTTCCATTGTGTCACTGTGGGGGGCTGTAGTTCGGATACAGTCATCATACTATTTGCATTTCAAATTAAGATTTTTATTTTCTCATATGCATGCCATTGGTTGGTTTGCATATTCTCCCTGTGTCTGCATAGGGTTCCTCCAGATACTCCAGTTTCCCCTGCCATTAAAAAAAATAAAGAGCCTTAGAATAAAGTCTCTTGGTTCTTTTGTTATTGTGAGTAAATCCTGTGTCTGAAGTATATTTGTTAAACCTGATGGAAAGCTTCTGTATTAGGTTGGTGTAGTTAACAGTTACGTCATATTGCTTTCTGTCTGAATTGTTGTAGTCTGATGTGACTATTATAATTGTCAGTAATATGTTGACATGTTTGAGGTTGCCAGTTTTGGGTGACTGTAGGCTGAGGGCTCTGGTGGCAGTGCAATCTGACCCACACCAGCCCCACAGAGCAACAAAGACAGGAAGAGGCATGAATAAATAAATGATCAAACCCAGCAGCACTGCCTTTACTTCCTCTCTCCTCAGACCTGCTACAAAATACATGCTAACTTTGGGTACTGACCTTTGAAGCATTTATATTACATTCTTCTGGTTTTTGACCAAGAACATCCACCTTAACCTTAATACATAGATTCATGTGAGTACTGTACCTATATTTCAAAAGTTGTCAACATCAACAAAAATAAAATGCTCAAATGCAATCAAAAAGCGGACCGCTGACATAATTGTTTGCGTAGAAGTAACTGATAAAAAATGATTCGTGTGTTTTTGGTATTGATACAGTATTGCCCCTAAAGCGATAGCAGTATTATTTAAATGGTGATTTTTTTTTTACACCCATATCAAAACTATAAATTCACAAACTAGTTTTTAATGGAACTAACAGCAAACCACCAAATGATTGAGAACATAGCCCTAAGTTTTGCACATATTTCTGTCATCTTCAGATAACTTGTGGACTGCCAACTTAAACACAAGATGTACATAATCTATAAGATGGCCATGTTTTAGCTGTATCTCTATAGAAATGTGGTGCATTCCTGAGGATTACACCGCATCTGCTGAAGCTCTGATGTCCCGCTTTTCCGCTGGCTCCAAACACATCATGTACTCGCACATCTGTGGACACTCAGTTCTGCACTAACATTTGCAGTGAGGATTTTAGCAGTAAATCATATATTGGTGTAATTCTATCCATAAAGGGGAATAAAATATATATGACGATGCAGAAGAATTTTACTATGTCATGAATGACATTAACAGGTTTGACGGGACACACCCTCTGAGCTGTGTCCAAATATATTTTTTTGAAATGGCATCCTGGTAAGATTTTGTCAGATGGACTAGATAGTTTGTAAAGAGCTTTTAAAGAGCTTTTACTGGACAAAACTACTTTAAAAAATGGAGACGAGGCAACCATATAGTTTGCTCCAAATGAACTTGTCATTCACAACAAATCTTACTTTAGAACATTTGATTAACGATCAGATGTTGCTGATAACCCTTTCCAACATAATATATGTGACAAACCTTTTATTGAATGTTGCTTCCCTTAAAAAATTTACTGAAAATCATGTCCTTGTGCTGCGTGCACGCGCAACGTGACTTGTGGACGCATCTAGAAACCAAAAAAGACATTGAAACATTTGATGTTGTATATATTCTCCCTTGTGTGATAAGATTGTGTTTTGCTTCACATTAGGGCTCCTGTGGTCTTTGTCCTGGGGTGCACAGCATCATTGAATAGTGTCAAGGCCTTTATGTGACAGTGGTCAGGATGTTTTCCTCATCAGTGATACCTGATGTGACCCTCAGCCTTTAACCCCAGAGAGGAGTCTGGGTCAGAGTTAAAAGTATTTTGATGACTGAATTACAGGATCAGTCTTGGGCCCCTGAACCACAGTCTCCACAGGGGCCAGTAAAGCGGCAGTCTCTGTGGAACTGAAGCCTGGCTCCTGGGCATCTCACAGAGTTACCTAGCCTTTATATTCCACGTATTTTTGGTAAGTCTATGTTTTGGAGAACAGCACTACCCTAATAGGTATAGAATATAGACTTTTATTGTATTGTAGTATAACCAAGAGACACACAAGGAAGATTAATTCACCCTGCAACAACTAAGTTAAAAAGGCATTGTTTCCCTTAAAGATGTATGGATCACTTACATCATACAACAGGCAAACAAGACCACTTCAATATTGCACCATTCATGTAACGATTCTACAATGAGTTTCCTTTTTAAACTTGCTCTTTCTCTACAGTATAATAAGTATTGTTGGCTAGTATATTTCATTACAGTGGACTGGCTAATCTCTGAACAACTTCTGATGTGTGAATGAGCTCAGTTTCTCCTGAATGTGCACTTCCTGTTGGAGCATTCCACTTCCTGTGCTGTTGTGTGTTACCCCAACCCCCCACCCCCCCGTCTTTGTCCCGGTTCATGACGCCCATGTGTGGCCCATCTTGACAGGGCAGGAGTGGGGTTGCTGTGGGCTGGTGACAGGGGTGTGATGTGGTGATCGGTAGTGGGGGGGGTGAGGGGCGCAGGGAGAGCCCGGCTCAACACAGCCATTATTCCCAGCACTGAATGACCGCTTTGTGCCGCGTCCACAGTCCGGGTGTGGGCTGACAGGGCGGGGGCAGCACCATGTCATAATGTTTTAGCAGTGCAATGTCAACAGCTAATTTGTTGAAAACACAATAAAATATGCACAGTTTAAGATGTTAAAATTACTCCAAGCCAGTCACTGTACTGGCTTGATATGTTATTGACCCTTTGGTGGGCAGTGAACTGATTTTGAAGAATAGTGTGTGAGAAAGCTTGGAGAAAATAGGTCAGTCCCTCCTTGGTGCTGTGCCCTCCGCAGTGCCACACTCCTTCAAAACACACTGATTCAGGACACACGTCACAAGAATGTTAGCTTACCTCAGAAACATGGACGCCTGCCATACACGCACCAGAAATGCAGTGAACACATTGAAAGTTGCCTGTGACACATCTGTACATCTGTAGGGTATTGATATGGTGCTTAAAAGGTCATCTTTACACCATTATAATTTCCTCCAGTGAAATTTAGTTTTTGTGTGTTAGCAACATGACTCATAAAGCTATAGACCGATTTTGAGAGAATTTTCAGGAAGGGTCAGAAATTGGCCTAGAAAGATTTTCGCAGGCCTGACACACAGACATAGCCACCATTCACTTTACATTTATTCACTAGGAGCAATTTAGAGTTATCATGTATTTGGACAAAGTATCCGAAGAGAGCCCACAACAACACTTGGAGGACATGCAGACTAGTAGTCGGTCGGTTTAAGGATTCTTACAGGGAGCCGGGCAATCGATTACTTGATTGATTAAATTATATAATGGTAGAGGTCTGTGCTTCTAGTTTTTACGCTGTGTTTGTTTTCAGTTTACATTTGATTTGAAGGAGAATGCTTCATCTGGCCCAGTGTGAATGTAGTCATAACTCTCCCTAAGTAGAGTTGTTACTGTTACACATGCTAACCCAGTGTATTGTAGTGTGGCTTTGATGTTGCTGTTCAAAATGCCCCTCTTTTTTCTTCTTATTTTATCAAAGAAAGCCCCATAGTTACTTCCTGTGTTTATTGGGTTCAGAAGTGTATTGTGTGTGTAACTGTGTTCCAGTGTGGTGACATTGTCTCTTTTTGTGCAGACGTTCACGGCCTGGTGTAACTCCCACCTGAGGAAGTCTGGCACTCAGATCGAGAACATTGAGGAGGACTTCAGAGATGGACTCAAACTCATGATGCTGCTGGAGGTCATTTCAGGTCAGTACAGCGTAATAAAAGACTTAGACTATCTTTAAACTGGTTAACTGGGAAATGGCTAGAAATTTTTCAGGATCAGGGTCAGTGATGGGCCAAGAAGGGTTTTTTTGTAGGTGACTGGACTGGAGCCATCCTAGCAACTATGGGCCTTAGGTGTCGTACATCCGGGACAGTGGCCAGCTAGTCGCAGGCCTGACACGGAGACATACCAACCATTCACACTCTAATCCATTTACTTGGGGAAAATAGAGTTAGCATTTCACCTAAAACATATCTGTGGACAATAGGAGGAAGTGTCTGGACAGAACTGAGAAATGTCAAATACTCTGATTTTCTCAACACAAACACAAGTATAGGGGGCACTATTTTTTATATGCTATATATATTGTGAAAATACATTAAAATGCTGCGTGTATACTGATTATTTGATGACAGGATGTGCTGCTTACCAGTTACCACTATGTTGATTATTT
>JAVQKD010202247.1:0-11848 GCA_036025635.1 Philypnodon grandiceps
GGTCACTAGGTCATTAAAAGTTCAAAGGTCAACAATAATGCTCATAATGATGCATAATGGTCACAATAACGCTTAAATACTACATATGACCACCTACTATGGATTACATACACATATATTATAAGGATATTGTATTTACTTTTATTGATTTTTAATAGAAAACTAAACATATTTTGTGATTAATCACATTTTTGTGTGTAGGGTCCACCTGGTCCTCCTGGAAACGACGGTCTAGATGGACAGCCTGGCCTCCCCGGTCCTCCCGGCCCCCCTGGCCCCCCTGGCCTTGGCGGAGTAAGTGTCTTGGATAATAATCACTGAACAAAACCTATAGTTTAGTGAATCGGTGTAGGTAGATGCATGCTTCCGCTAGTGCCACATAAATGTCATTATGATGTGCTTAGACCAAACCAGGTTCACTTTATTGTATTTATTGTATTATTGTTTTGATGGTACTGCCTTTAGAGCGGTAAAATAAGGACGCCTTTTTTCTGAAGACAAGTGTTGTTTTTAGTCTTTAATCAAATAATCTATTTAGTTTCTAGGTCTTTAACAATCGAACTATAATGTCATAAACTTGCTCGTGGCAAACGATGCACTGATGATATTTCATGTTATGCTTCTGTTGACTGTCTCTGCACATTTTCAGTCCAAGTCAAAACAATAACAATTGATCTTTTAATGTTTTCTCCTGACAGAACTTCTCTCCTCAAATGTCCTATACTGACCACTCCAAATCAAGTGGCCCCCCTCAGCCCGGCCCAATGGTAAACACCTGTTTATATTTATATATATATAGTTATGATGGTGGTGCTTAATCTAAAGCCTTATTTCTTATCTTAATAAAGGGTCCCATGGGTCCACGTGGTCCTCCTGGTCCTCCTGGAAATCCTGTAAGTGTCCCATTAACACGCATGATAAACATGAAACTATAAAACATGTCAAGTTAATGTCTTTTTGTTGTTGTCATTTAGGGTCCTCAAGGTTTCACTGGCCCCCCTGGTGAGCCTGGTGAGCCCGGAGCTGCTGTGAGTAAACGTCATATCTCACTTGGATTTATTATTATTATTATTTGTAAAGCAACATCCCTACACAAAAGTCCTATCACTTAACACTTAACTAATTCAGAATGATTTCAATATTTTCCATCATCTATTTTTCTATTTTATGCACTTAATATTTCTCACTTGTTTTGTTTTAGGGTCCCATGGGTTCTCGTGGTCCTTCTGGTCCCCCTGGAAAGAACGGAGATGATGTAAGTCATTTACTTTTTTAGTCACTGCCTTCTTTGGACTGCAGTATGATATTCTATGAGTGTTTGTTAGTGCACCCCATCTTAAGGTAATGCTAAGATGCTCTTTTTTTAAATCTCATTTAGGGTGAGCCTGGTAAACCTGGTCGCCCAGGTGAGCGTGGACCTGCTGGCCCCCAGGTGAGTGACCCCCACAAGTCTTTATAGGCCTCTCTGTAGGAGTGGCTCAGTGGTAGAGCGGTCTTCCTATACCCAGAGGGTTGACACTTGACCCACAATGCTGTTGTGTGATGGGTGTTTTGTGGTGATCGGAGAGGCCATTGGCGCAAGATGTCTGCCACATGTCTGTACAAAGATGGTTGATCACCAATAGTGTGTGTGAGACTGTGGACTGAACGAATAATGGACTAAATGGTGCTTTGAGAAAGTCTTGGGGCATTGTAAAGCTTTAATGTATTTCTACCTTATCAAAGAGCTTTTTAATAACATCTATATTTGTTTTGCAGGGAGCACGTGGTTTCCCTGGAACTCCTGGACTTCCTGGCATCAAAGGACACAGAGTCAGTGTTTACTGTCCATCTTTATGTGGGGTGTCATGGGAATGTGTCAATGAAACATACCCTCATGTACTCCTTTGGATGTTTGTAGGGTTTCCCTGGTCTAGATGGAGCTAAGGGAGATGCTGGACCTGCTGGACCCAAGGTAATGTATGCTTGAAACTGAATTTAATTTCAGTTTGTCCAACCCAGATTAATGTCCGTTTTGCTGTTGTCTAAAGGGAGAGGCTGGTACCCCTGGAGAGAATGGTATTCCCGGTGCCATGGTAAGTATGATATGTACACATCTTCTCAACAACCACGTTGCTTGTATGATTATTGTTTATCTAATATATATGATTTTCTCTGCCCCAGGGTGCTCGTGGTCTTCCTGGTGAGAGAGGCCGCCCTGGACCTCCTGGCCCTTCTGTAAGACACTAGTTTCTTTTCGGTCTGTTGCATTGTTTTCACATTAATAATTGTGTTGTCTCCTGCAGGGTGCCCGTGGTAATGATGGCAACACTGGCCCCGCTGGACCTCCTGTAAGTATTCAGACCACAAAATCATATGCTCTAGTGCAGTTTTGTTGCACTTGACCACTAAAAATCATACATTTTGTCAACACCCCTTGAAATAAAATTGATAATGTCTTTTATCCATTACGTTGATAATGTGTTTTTGTCCTTGTCAATAACTATTGCTGTTTTCATATTACAGGGATCCACTGGGCCCGCTGGTCCCCCTGGATTCCCTGGTGGTGCAGGAGCTAAGGTATGTTTTTAGTGACCCAAGAATCTGCACATTACATTATTATCAACATTATGATAAATAACCAAAAGATTACTAACTATCCTATAGCCTGTATTTACACCTTGTCTTCTTGCCACTGCTAACAATGCGTTACAAAGGAGTGTTCTGCCTCCCAGCATTTTCATATTATTGTACTATTGCCTGAGACCCACTTTCTCATTTTCAGTTACTTTAAGGATAAACTGTAGCCATTAATCCTAGTACCTAACCTGACCACAGATGAAGCTTGTAGCCACCAGATGGCATCAGCTCACCACTAATGGCACCTGCTGCTGCCACACCAATGAGGCCTGGTCTTAGCATTAGTCCAGCCTCTTACACTGGTGGATCTAGCAGCACTATGGGTTAAAATATCCCATAAAAACATTTCAGAAGTTCTCTTTACATTAAGTTAAGTAAGAAAGCCACGTTAGCAAAGGTTGTATATTACACGGCCAACAAAACACACATGGCTCGTAAACGGCTTGTGATTGGTCCATCTGCAAAACGAAAAGAAATTATTCACTATGAGCAAGGGACCAGACCCTACGCTTTTAAAAAAAAGTTGGTGGGGCTGGTATACCAGGCTATCTTCTATCTTGGCATTGGCATTTTTTAGATTAAATCTATTAATTCTTCTATAGGGAGAGACTGGTCCTCAGGGAGCTCGTGGATCAGAGGGACCCCAGGGAGCTCGCGGTGAGGCCGGTAACCCTGGAGCTGCTGGACCCGCTGGAGCCGCTGTGAGTATATATCTATATGTGAAACCAGTTTTTATGTCATACTTGTTAATATGGATGACTATTATATGATTTTATCTTTCTGTAACAATAGGGCACCCCCGGATCTGATGGCTCCCCTGGTGCTAAAGGTTCTCCTGTAAGTATCATGGCCATTTTATTGTTCAATGGTCACTGTGGCAATAATTCCTAAAAAAGATACCAGCCACTAAAACTATAATGAGTAAGTCTGCTGTAAGTTTCATTTATAAACATTGCAGAAGAAAATCTACCTTGCATTTATGTCCTGTGTGTTGTATTTTAGCGTTGTGTTGTACATGTGATGACTGTATGCTTAAATGTGCTCAGTATCAAGTATTTTTTCAATCCTGCAGGGTCCTTCTGGTATCGCTGGTGCCCCTGGATTCCCTGGAGCTCGTGGTCCTGCTGGAGCTCAGGGCGCTGTTGGTGCACCTGGTGCTAAGGGCAACAATGTAAACAATGATAAATATATATTAAAACTTCTTTTAATCCAGTCAAGGTATTTACATTTTTATGTTTCTGCCAAAAGGGTGAGCCTGGTAACTCTGGAGCTAAGGGAGAGGGCGGTGCCAAGGGAGAGCCTGTAAGTTCAGAAATCCTTTGATAATGTGGTGATTGAGATTGATTTGGATTTGTTCAGGTACAAATGATAATTTTGTTGTTAGGGCCCAGCTGGTATTCAGGGACTCCCCGGACCTTCTGGGGAGGAAGGAAAGAGAGGAGCCAGAGGAGAGCCTGGTGGTGCTGGAGCCCGTGGACCTCCAGGAGAGCGCGTATGTATCATCTTCATAATATTATAATTATATGACACTTAAATAGGATAGCAGACAATTAATTAAGCCCTTTTATGCTTCAACCAAAATCATGCTTCAAACAGCGGTGGATGCTTGATCAAAGTTGCAGATGTTTATTTTGAAAAGAACAGAGGCTCAGTTGTAAAAGGTGGGGGGTATTTTAGTGAAGCGGTGACCACTGGTATAAAAAATAAACTTCTTAAAACTCAATACATTTCTAGCTTCTTATAAATCAATTTAACATTAAAAAAAGAGCTTCATAGAGTTCAGTTTGTCACTTATGTTTTGTATGTTTTACATTTTAGGGTGCCCCTGGTGCTCGTGGCTTCCCTGGGTCTGATGGAGGCGCTGGCGGCAAGGTCTTTTATTTTAAGATGACTTACATTCACTCAGGTCTTTATAAACATAACTGTACAGTTTATTTAACCAGTGACATCCCTGACAGGGTGCCCCTGGTGAACGTGGATCCACTGGGCCCTTGGGAGCTCATGGCGCAACTGGTGAAGCTGGAACCCCTGGAGCTCCTGGTGCACCTGGATCCAAGGTAGGGTTTGTGCAGAACTCGTATTTAACATTCTCCACTCACTGATATGCTAAATGTACAGTATGAACAATATGTATTACACTGTACTGAGGTGAGGTTTTGTCCTAGGGTGTGACTGGTAGCCCTGGAAGCCCTGGCCCTGATGGCAAAGCTGGACCTTCTGTAAGTTCTATCACAATAGTGTTTCTTACCACAGTAATGCTATCAGAATGTGAGCATATATGTTTTTACTTTTAGGGTGCCCCTGGACAAGATGGCCGCCCTGGACCTCCCGGTCCCTCTGGAGCCAGAGGACAGCCTGGTGTCATGGGATTCCCTGGACCTAAGGGAACTAATGTAAGTTGTACAACCTGTAAATGTTGTGTTGCCAGTGACTGTATGAAGATCTATGGTAAATCCTAACAAGTTGATATCCTTCATGTTCCCAGGGTGAGCCTGGAAAAGCTGGTGAGAGGGGTCCTGCTGGTGCCTCTGGCGCTGTTGTAAGTTTCTTTATTATTTCATATAATCATCAGACTATCCAGAAAGGCCAGTCTAGTTAATGCTTTATGTGTCTGATCTCAGGGTGCTCCTGGCAAAGATGGCGATGCTGGTGCTCCTGGACCTTCTGGCCCTGCTGTAAGTCTACATTATTTAATAATAGCTTTTGTCCAAATGTGGAACTTGTGAAGCTCAGACATTCTCTTTGTTCAGGGACCTGCTGGAGAGAAGGGAGAGCAAGGACCTGCTGGACCTCCTGGATTCCAGGTAGGCTTTTCAAAATGTTCATGTATGTTCATAAACATGTTCAGATATAACTGATTTGGGGAAATTCTATTTTAAAAGCACAGTTGTAATTGTAAATACTTATATTTGTGCAGGGTCTTCCTGGACCTCAGGGTGCTACTGGTGAGACTGGCAAACCCGGTGAGCAGGTAAGACATGTGAAAAACAGGTATTAATATAATTATATAATAATTAATAATAATTCATTTAAAATAATAAGAGTCCTTCACACTTGATTTTGTGCTGAGTTTACAGTTTTTGTTTTTCTCTTGTCCAGGGAGCTCCTGGTGAGGTTGGTCCTCATGGCCCATCTGGACCCAGAGTGAGTACAATCCCAGAGTCTCACTGTAACATAATGAATGATGATCTATGGCTTTTTACACACTACAATGGGGCTGTCTCTATTGTCCTGTAGGGAGACAGAGGTTTCCCTGGTGAACGTGGTGCTCCTGGAGTAGCTGGCCCAACTGGACCCCGTGGTTCCCCTGGACCTGCTGGTAACGATGGTGCTAAGGTTGGTTTTAAAGGGTTACGTAATGGCATCACAAATGCAACAACACCCAGTCTCTAGTGCAAACATGACAGCTGATATGACCAAAATAACTGTTTGACATTGTATGTAAGACATACAGTATACACTATGTTATTTTCATAGAGACTTTAGTGTGAAACTTTAATGTAGTTGTTTTAGGCCCATAGCTATAACTGGGTGTATTTTGTGAAATAATGTTACTTGTATGTGTCTATAGGGTGAGGCTGGTGCTGGTGGTGCCCCTGGACCCGCGGGATCCCCTGGTATGCAGGGTATGCCTGGTGAGCGAGGTGCATCTGGCCTCCCAGGAGCCAAGGGAGAGAGAGTAAGTTCATAACTGTGTTTCTTAAATATTTAAAGTTTGTATATGTTAAGTAATTTACTACACATTGGTGTGTATCAAGTTCATAACATCAATGTCCACTCTTTGATCAGGGTGATGGTGGTCCCAAGGGAGCTGACGGTGTCCTAGGTAAAGATGGTGTCCGTGGTTTAACTGGTGCTATTGGAGTGCCTGGACCTCCTGGTGCTCAGGGTGAGAAGGTAAGAACAACAAAAAGTTTTTATTATAGCTTCAATCTTATAATATCACATCATAATAACTGACTTTGTAATCTGTACTCTGTTTGCTAAATGTTGACTTTCTGTTTTAGGGAGAGTCTGGTCCCGTTGGCATTGGTGGACCCACTGGACCTCGTGGTTCCCCTGTAAGTTCCTTTAGCCCCAAAAATATGGAGATATCAAAACAATAGTTTTTGCTTACTAAAGAAAGTACCACATCCTATGATATGTTATGGCTAATAAAAGACAACAAAAAGTGATTTTGCAGTCTTTGATTTCAGGGTGAGCGTGGAGAGACTGGCCCCGGTGGACCTGCCGGATTTGCTGGACCTCCTGTATGTCAAACAATGTTTAAATTGTGTTTGTATTTGAAATTATTGTTGTACCTTCAAAAGCTTTCTGTATTGTTTCATGCTAATATTAAATTAATATCTGACCCACTCATATCATCCCACATTAGGGTGCTGATGGTCAGCCTGGTGCTAAGGGAGAGTCTGGTGACACTGGACCTAAGGGAGACGTTGGTGCTCCTGGCCCTGCTGGACCCGTGGGAGCTGCTGGTCCTCAGGTGGGTTTGATCAAATATAAAAACAACTGTCTTATGGATTTTAATAATAAGACTTTACATTACACTATGCTTTTTTAATATTTTTATATTTTGATGTCTTCCTGTTTTCCATCTGACATATGAACATTTGTATCATAGGGACCTGCCGGTCCTACTGGATCTAAAGGTGCTCGTGGTGGTGCTGGATCTCCTGTAAGTATGATGAATGATGTAATCCATTCTATTGATTGTAATATAATATTTACATAGGCTAACACACTTTTGTTTCTGTATGTTTTAGGGTGCTACTGGTTTCCCTGGACCTGCTGGCAGAGTTGGACCTCCTGGCCCTTCTGTATGTGTCACATTATACACATGATAATCCAGTGGTCACGGGTTTTCATTCTAAATGGTTAATGCACATTTGACAGGGAGCTGCTGGTGCCCCCGGCCCTGGGGGACCTGTTGGTAAAGATGGACCCAGAGGAAATCGTGGTGAGACTGGACCTGCAGGACGTCCTGGAGAGGTCGGTGCTGCTGGACCCGTTGGACTCGCTGGAGAGAAGGGATCCCCTGGTTCTGATGGAGCCCCTGTAAGTTCTGAACATTGTAATGTTTTTTGTATATTGTACGTGTAGAAATGATCAACTAATACCTCCGTCCTTTGTTGCAGGGTACCGCTGGTGTCCCAGGACCTCAGGGTATTGCTGGACAGCGTGGTATTGTAGGTCTGCCTGGCCAGCGTGGAGAGCGTGGTTTCTCTGGTCTGCCTGGACCAGCTGTGAGTATTACAGTATATCAGGATGAACAATGACAAATGATGTCATTTATACTGTTCTTCTCATATCTTTATTCAAAACATTTTGACATAATTACAAGGCTGGGCTGTTCTTGTTATAATCAGGGTGAGCCTGGAAAGCAGGGACCTTCTGGCCTAGTGGGAGAGCGTGGAGCCCCTGGACCTGCTGGACCTCCTGGACTGTCTGGTCCATCTGGAGAGGCTGGACGTGAGGTATGAGATCTTACTCAAATTAAAGAACAGGACAATGCACTATTGGACCCTGTGTGCTTTAGAATGACTGGATCAAACTCACAGTATTTGATCATGTATGATTGATAGGGATCTGTTGGTCATGATGGTGCCCCTGGCCGCGACGGAGCTTCTGGACCTAAGGTAACCACCTCTCTTTTTTTTGTCTGTTTTTTTGTCCATTATTTCACTTCTCTCCATTTCTCACATGCACATTCCTGCAGGGAGACCGTGGTGAGACTGGCATGGCTGGACCCCCTGGACCTCCTGGTGCTCCTGGAGCCCCTGGAGCTGTTGGCCCCTCTGGAAAATCTGGGGACCGTGGAGAGGCTGTAAGCACTTAGACAAATCAGAAATGTACATGTAAAGTAATTGTGCCTTACTGACGTGCTTATGCCTCTGTTTTAGGGTCCCGCTGGTATCTCTGGTCCTGCTGGCCCTGCTGGTCAACGTGGTGCTGCTGTAAGTTATTCACTACAACACAATTCTTACAACGATTTATAAACATACATAAACATATTTATTGTTTTATCTTGCACAGTTACTAAATATGTTAAGATATGATATATTTTCTTTAGGGTCCCGCTGGAGCTAAGGGAGACAGAGGAGAGGCTGGTGAGGCTGGAGAGAGAGGCCACAAGGGACACAGAGGATTCTCTGGTATGCAGGGTCTGCCCGGACCTGCTGTAAGTCACTGGAACCCATCTCAGTAAATTTATATTGAATAATCATAAGTTTTAATGTAACATCTCTATGTTTTATAGGGCCCTGCGGGAGAGAGAGGACCCGCTGGTGCCTCCGGACCTGCTGGACCCAGAGTAAGTGATGCAATTTGTCATAACAAATAATTTGCTAATTCTTCAAATTCCAAAATTGTAAGATGCAAGCTAAGACATACATTTTGCATTTCAATAACTGTTATTAAACAGCAACTGAATGTTTCTTCACAGGGACCTTCTGGATCTTCTGGCTCCCCTGGTAAAGATGGTGTGAATGGCATGCCTGGACCTCTTGGACCTCCTGGACCTCGTGGTCGCAATGGAGAGATGGGTTCTTCTGTAAGTTTGAAGTTTATTTTCACAATGGTTGTAGACTTTGAGTGTAGTTAATAACACACTGCTGTCTCGTCAAAGGGACCTCCTGGACCTCCCGGACCTCCTGGACCCCCCGGACCTCCTGGTGGTGGATTTGACTTTGTGAGCCAGCCTCTTCAGGAGAAGGCCCCAGATCCTCTTCGCGGAGGACACTACCGCGCTGATGACCCCAAGGCCATTGCTGACCGCGACACTGAGGTGGACAGTACTCTCAAGACCCTGACTCAGAAGATTGAGAAGATCCGCAGCCCCGATGGATCCCAGAAGACCCCCGTCCGCATGTGCCGCGACCTGAGGATGAGCCACCCTGAGTGGAAGAGTGGTGAGTGCCAGGGCTACTTGGAAAGAACCTGAAATTAAAAACTACAATAAAGCATAGGCCAAATAATTCACTGTTTAAATGGTTATAATGTCTGATTTATGTTTATTAGAGTGTCTGAAGTATATTGTGTTGTGTTGGTTTTATTTTTGCCTAGGTTTGTACTGGGTCGACCCCAACCAGGGCTCTCGTCTGGACGCCATCCAGGTCCACTGCAACATGGAGACTGGTGAGACATGCATCTACCCCAGCCAGTCCAGTGTCCCCATGAAGAACTGGTACCTCAGCAAGAACAGCAAGAAACACATCTGGTTCAGCGAGTCCATGACCGGTGGATTCCAGGTGAAAAATAAAAATATAACCAATAAATTAAACTGGCAGTTTGCTACTGCTGCATCCTCAAAAACGCACATATTTTCCTTTGTGTGCAGTTCCAGTATGGCAGCGAGGGATCTGATGCTGAGGATGTTAGTATCCAGATGACCTTCATGCGCCTGATGTCCAACCAGGCGTCTCAGAACATCACATACCACTGCAAGAACAGCATCGCCTACATGGACTCCTCCACCGGGAACCTGAAGAAGGCTCTTCTGCTGCAGGGCTCCAACGATGTTGAGATCAGAGCCGAGGGCAACAGCCGCTTCACATACAGCGTCAGTGAGGATGGCTGCACGGTGAGTTTTTAAATGAAACTAGTGGATTTACTTTGGAAGATCTGTGTCCTCTATTACTAGAGAATGTTCAGGTAATGTCATGTTTGCAGATGTTGGATCTGCTACTTTTAGCATTAGATTAAGTGGTCCCTCTTTTTTTATACAGCTGGTCAAAAATATTCTACACCATTGAATTCCAGCAAGGGTTTAACCCAGCACAGCAAACAATTCTCACAAAATGTGTCTATAAACTCAAACAAAATCAGTCATGTACAGCTCTATATATTCTATATGTTAGATATATGTTCGCAGTACAACTGGTGTGGCAATACTGCCATGTTAGCAAGAACCGTGTAAGGAAATTGTTAACGCAATAGGCCATAGCTCTGATTTATTGTTTTATGACCTTGTTTATATGTTTTTTTTTCATTCTTTCCTACAGTCACACACTGGCACATGGGGCAAGACAGTCATTGACTACAAGACAACAAAGACATCCCGCCTGCCCATCATTGACATTGCTCCTATGGATGTTGGTGCACCCGATCAGGAATTTGGCGTTGAAGTCGGCCCTGTTTGCTTCTTGTAAAAATGAACGGAATATGGACATGACTTTGTTGTTTTTTTTCTAGCAGTCATCTCTAAATCCCCCGTTTTCTGTGCATTCAAAACAACACTTTCGGCTGCCTTTGGTCCAACAACATGCCTAAAAAAACCACTCTAAGGACGGTGTTTGTACAATCATGAGAGGTTATGGGACTGCTACTTTTCTACCAAACCCAACCACAAGGACACTTTAAAATGAAACTCTTTGGTTTCTACTGGCAACAAGAAAATAATATATGGTTGTGTAAAAACGTCCCTTCGGATATTGACCAAAACAAAATCCTCACACAGGCGACCTTTGCCACTCTCCACCACTGCGGAAGGACATTGAAAACAACAAATGATTATGTACTGTTTTCCTGGTGTTAAATAAATTGTAAAAAGTGTGAAGTGTCTTCTTGTTCTAAATTTATGACCAAAAAAAATTTGACCAGCAGATTGAGCAGGGCAAAATAACTCATTGCAATATGTAGAAGGCTACCTCAAATCAAGAAGCCACCCCCATGTATTTCACACATATCTCTTATAGGGGGAACAACCAGCAACAACTAAAGGTGCTCATTTCATTAAGATCTACCTATCTTTACTGTAATTGTTGCCACTAATGCCTGCAGAACTTGGTGCTAGAAATCTGACTTGTTTTTGTTGTCTATGCAGTGCAATTGTTGTTCTTCTGAAGTGTTGGTTTGATGACGGAGGTCCTCTGAAAAGCTGTAACGCATGTATTTTGTAGATAATAACAACTCAACCTGGTTTAATATCACTGTCCTGGCCATTATCTTGTTTCTTGTACCACTGTGGAAAACCTCCCAAACCCCTTTTTTCACTAAAATACTTGCACACATCTCTCGCCCTGTTGTTCATGTTTGTTTGTTAATGTCTTTACAGTGCGAAGGGTTTCTAAAAAAGGAAATTTGAAGCAGACCCACTTTCATGGTTTTTCAAGAGAGATTCTGTACCTAATTTTGTACATGTATAATAATAAATCAAGATGTTTTTAATTATTTTGGGTGCTGAAATAAAGCATGTGAAGTGGTCTACTCAGTGGTGTAGTTTTCACTGTTC
>JAVQKD010202365.1:0-14420 GCA_036025635.1 Philypnodon grandiceps
AGTGAGTAAACAGTTTTCTATGTATGTTTTGTGGAATTGCATGAAATGAAATAAGCCACCTATTTTCATGATGCACTTAAAGGCATTTGTCTTTCTCTGTGACACCACTTATGTAAGGAATATAATCTTCAGATAGAGCGCAATACTCCAACAGACAATAAAAGAAAATCTTGTGGCAAATCACTCTAAGAGCAAACTGGCTGTCTCCTTCTTTGGGTGCTACATCTTTGATTTCATCCAGAACTATTTTTAAACCCATTCTCCCCCTGCTCTCTCTTCTGTCTGTGCTTGTCATTTTCTTGAATAATCATGGTTTGATCCCAGATCCTAATGCTTGCTAACCACACTGCATTTAGACATGTTTTTATTGTCATCCACATCTTAAAGATATAGGTCTCTACTTGTGTCTTTCACAAACTTGCTGTTAATACTAACAAAAAACTATCTTGTCACAAAAACAATATTTGACTGTGTACCAGTGTAATTATTATTGTGTTACTAAATAAAAACTAAACTAATCCAAGAGATGGCAGTAAACGACTATGTACTGGACCAATGAACAAGCAAAAAAATGTCCCAATTATATGACACTATCCTATCACTCAACAAATCAGAGACAATGCCTCTTACTATCTCTCCCTATGCTTCATTCTTGATTTCTACTCTTCTGATTCTCTCTCCTCTCAGCATCTTCCAATGACTCACAGGCACCCTCCCCCAACACATTACCCCTCCCACCTCTCCTCCATCGTTCTCATTTGCCCACATTCGCTCACTTGCCGCACTAGGCTCCAAACCCGCTGCAGGTAATGTTAAAAAAGATTGATCTATTTCTTCACGCACCCCATCCTACCTTCTCATCCTCTGCCTCCATGTTTTGTCTCCATCTCATTTCTTCATTGGTCTGTGTTATCTGACTAAAGCAGCACAGAAAATTGAGCAGGCTCGTGGTGTAGAAGAGGTTGATGGTAGATTGGGTAGATGGGTGATTTATGGTTTTTTCTCTGCATACACTATCTTTGAATGCTAGTCATCCTGTGCCTAATAGAAGCCTTTTCACAGCTTTAACTCCCTGCGTCACTATCACGACTAAAGCTGCATGTGGTATAGAGCTGTCTATTACGGTTTTCCTTAACTTAGACAATGTGTATTCATGTTTTATAGATTATTTATCTGGAGTTTGCTAAAAGTATAATGATTTAAAGTGTTTAAATGTGCTGACATTTCAACAGACAGGATGTCCATAGTGAATATTGTTGCCAGGGAGATCCTGGACTCTAGGGGCAATCCAACTGTCGAAGTTGACCTACAAACAAGCAAAGGTTTGACATTTGTGTGATAGTATAGTTTACCCATATGCGATGCATTAGGAAAGCACCTCACCCCACACTGCTGTTGTCATGTCAGGTTTGTTTAGAGCTGCTGTGCCCAGTGGTGCATCAACTGGCATCTATGAGGCCCTTGAGCTCCGAGATGGAGATAAAACCCGCTACAAGGGCAAAGGTGAGGACTAACAATAATAAACATGCTTTAAGATTAGAATCATTTGACACTAGTTATTGTAATTAAAATGTAAATAAAATCTATGTATTATTCTAGGTGTTACAAAGGCAGTGGGTCACATCAATGACACCATTGCACCTGCTCTTATTGAGTCAGTAAGTATGACATTTCAGAATAAAAATCAAAATGGTATCAAAATTTAAAAGATGAGTGTTTGTTTTTCCAGGGCATACGTGTGCTTGAGCAGGAGACATTAGATAATATGATGATTGATATGGATGGCACTGAGAACAAATGTAAGTCATGCTCATCTCATCTCAGTTATTTCAGCTTCAATGGTTCACAACTGCACAAATGTGTTGTGCTGTTTCCCACAGCCAAGTTCGGAGCCAATGCTATTCTTGGAGTGTCACTGGCCATATGCAAAGCTGGCGCAGCAGAAAAGGGTGTCCCTTTATACAGACACATTGCTGATCTGGCAGGAAACCGAGAGCTAGTCCTTCCTGTTCCAGTAAGTGTCATTTCATTGTGTTTCATTGTGTTACAACGAGAACACATAAATAGTATCCTCATTCTACCTAGGCATTTAATGTGATCAATGGAGGATCCCATGCTGGAAACAGGCTGGCAATGCAGGAGTTCATGGTGCTTCCGGTTGGAGCAGAGTCGTTCCGAGATGCTCTGCGCGTGGGAGCAGAGCTGTATCAGACACTGAGAGGTGTCATCAAAGAGAAATATGGTCAGGATGCTACAAATGTAGGGGATGAGGGAGGATTCGCTCCTAATATACAAGAAAATAGTGAAGGTGATGAGGAAGTATAAATGTCTTTACCTGATGCAGCTGCTTTGCCACCTTGTTGCTAATCTTCCTCATTGTACTTTTAGCTCTGGAGCTGATAAAAACAGCCATCGAGAAAGCAGGCTTCACAGATAAAGTGGTCATAGGGATGGATGTTGCTGCTTCAGAGTTTTTTATTGAGGGAAAATATGACCTGGACTTCAAGTCTCCACCTAATGTTGCCCGCAACATCAGCGCAGACGAGTTGGCCAGTATCTACCAAGGCTTCATCAACAACTACCCAGGTCTGTGACTTCAGCTATAATGTGTGTTGATTACTCATATAGCTTATTTGCCTAAACACAGTCAGGCTCTAACCATTAAAGCTGTTTTTCTTACTTGTATTGTCAGCAAAGGAAGAGAAGCTGTGAGAACAAAAGAGCTCTCTGGCCAGTCTATCCCTCTGACACTTAGGCCTGTTTAATTATGTGCTACAGTAAACACTTGTCAAAAAGGGAGCCCGTTTTAGGTGGCTTTTTACTCAGTGCTTCCGGCTTGCATCCACAATTATGTGTGTGCATTGTGTATAATGTGAGAACGTTCCTCTTTCAAGCCATTATTAGTGGTGTCTGAAGAACAATGTTTTAGGAGATGATACATTTACCGTCTTAATCACAGACCTACTTTGCCAATGTCCTTTATTCTCAGTGGTATCCATCGAAGACCCATTTGACCAAGACGACTGGGAGGCTTGGACAAAATTTACATCCTCCGTGGGCATTCAGGTGGGACGTTACAACAACACACCATTCACAAGCATTTTGTGACTCTAATGGTTTGTATACACTGTGCAGAGTATTACATTTAAAATTAACAATGTACTATGAATCTGTGCAGATAGTGGGGGATGACCTTACAGTCACTAACCCACGCAGAATACAGAAAGCTGTTGAAGATAAGGCTTGTAATTGTCTACTGCTAAAAGTCAACCAAATTGGTTCTGTGACAGAGGCCATCAAAGCGTGAGTTGATTGCTGTTGACGTTTTATACACGGTCACACTTTTTACCCTGGATTTCCCTGTTCATTACACAGATGTAAGCTGGCTCAGGAGAACGGCTGGGGCGTCATGGTTAGCCACCGCTCAGGAGAAACAGAAGATACTTTTATAGCTGACCTGGTAGTTGGCCTCTGCACTGGACAGGTACAGATACAGTGTAGCGTATAAGGCTAAGAAATCATTTAAACTGACTGTGTGAAGCGAAAGTGAATGCTTTGCCTTTATCCCTCTTATAGATTAAAACTGGAGCCCCCTGTCGATCAGAACGTCTAGCTAAATACAATCAACTCATGAGGTGAGCAACTACAACTATCTTTCTCTGATCCTCACATTCTCGTTAACATCCACCTGCTGAGTATTTTGTCATGTTTTATTCCTTTCTATTTGATCAGGATTGAGGAAGAGTTGGGTGATCAAGCACGTTTTGCTGGCCACAACTTCCGCAACCCCAGTGCAATCTGAGAGTTATAATTGGGCAATGTGCTTTTTTCAGTAACATCTCATCACCTATTATCAGTTAAGCACATGTATGTAACATGTCTTGTCTCAGATTAGTCATTAGTCGTGCTCAGCAGCTAACACTCAAAGATAACGTGTGTATGTGTCATATGACATGCATGTCGCTAGGCTGGTTTTTCCCTTATACATCTATAGTTTACCTTCTGTAATAATGTATCACACTGTATTTTTGTATGTTGTCTGATGTGGTCCTCAGTGGTGTTCTACTGAACTGTGTCTATTGTGGCAATATGCCAACATGAGCTCAAGTGCAATAAAAAGCAATGAACGTGCAAAAAAAGAGATTTTGTTAAACCTAATTACTTATTTGGGAAGTCCAGAAACATAAGATGTTATATGAAATATATACATGTAATATATATATTATATATTATGTTAGCTAAGTTAAACTATCCTATCAGTGATATCTCTTTTTGAATGAATAGATTATGTAAAGTTAGTGTATATATATACATACATACATACATATATAGGCATTGCAGGTGAGGAAAAATGTTATCAGAGCTTGGTTGCCATTCATAGCTTACTAACTTTTGACTAACATTAAAGTCCAGTGGAAGAGCCTGCCTGGCACACACCTGTTCATCGTTATCACGTGCTGTCGTTAGCTGTCTGTGGCGAGAGGGGGAGCACGAGCGCGCTCAGTTGTGTCCAGTGTTGCCAGTGGGGCGATTACGCCACAATTATTGAGCTGCACAAAAGTACTTTCTCTCATTCATTCATTCATTTTCTTCCGCTTGTCCGAAACCGGGTCGCGGAGGCAGCAGTCTAAGCAGGGAACTCCCACCTTCGACCACTAGTACTTTCTCTATGTTAGCAAAAAACAAACCACTCACAGTCAAAGACTTCGCCCAAAGCCAGTCACTTTAATTGGCTAAACCACACCCACAAATGAAGTCAGCCACAGAATTCAACGCATGTCTAATGTTCCCTGCAGCCTAAAAATCACAGGCTACATCACAATCATAATAAATTCCTCTCCCCTGTCTTTCATGCCAGGATTGGGCAGCCCCACTCGTGCCGTGCCGATGGTGATGATCAGAGCCATAGAGATTACAGAGTTGCGCCACCGGAGGTCCATAAAATTTGAACGATGCAGCTTCAAAATAGTTCTTCCTTAGTACAATCCTTGATGCATTTCAATGGAACTTTAGCTTGAACGGCTAGTTTCGGAACCAATCAGTTCAAGAAAGTGTCGTTTAAAAAGTCGCCCATTGTCGCCAATGGTGTTGTTATAACTCTGCTTATCTCTATGGCTCTGGTGATGATGAAGGAAGACGGGAGCCGCGCAGGCGCATTACGCACAGTCTCCGGGCATGGGTCGTCATGGTTACCACACAATAGGAGACGGGACAGGGGGCTGCGCGAAGGGGAGAGTGGGTGGAGGTCTGCGGAGCCGCTTGACTGGACACACCGCTGCAAGCCTTTCACATACAGAGCGTGGACAGGGCATACGCAGACCGCGGATTAATTTATGATTCAATAATTGGCTACTGCGCACCTAAATCTGAAGGCTACGTCTTTGATTTGAGCGTTGTTGTACCACACCAGCCCGTACATTATACAGACATGGCTATTTCCGTGTGTAGGCCTAGTTTATCTTTCAGTGTGCTTTGCGACACATCAGACCTACATATCAAGGTGGACCTACGAGTCAACCAGAAACAGTAAAGGTGACTCTAGAGGGAGCAACAGAGACCCTCCCTCTAGATCCCCTCCCTCTTCAGAGTTTTGGCCCTGTCTCTGCGCCTCTATCTACCCCCCACTCCCCTTATGCAAATCACGCCCTCTCCTTTCTCCCTTTCTCTCACCCAACGTGCATCCCTCTCTCTGGCTCACCCCTTCGCCAAAAATTGTGACTGTAAGACCGAGGAGGGGTAAAAAAAAAAAAAGTGCAAGTCGTCTTTGAGAAAGAAGGGGAGTAGTCAAGGCGGTGGGAGAGGGGGGCAAAAAGAAAAAGGGCCGAAAGGGGGTGGGGAGGAATAGACGAGGGCACGCATCAATTTGTACAGTCTTCACTTGGCACCCCTGGCTCTCTGCAACGAATTGAAAGGGGTTTCTTCTGCATTATTGTTATGATTGGAGACCGTTGCAATATGAGCCAGCGCCAGCCTCTGTTGAGAGACGCCTGGTCTCTGAGGTGTGTGTGTCAACGTGCAACATAAAACGGGAAAACAGAGAAAGGACAGAGAGAGTGAGCGCACGCATCGCTGGATATTATAGGTAAGGAAACGGAAAATGGATGCTTATACTCAGTATTTGGTTCTGTTCCTGCTCGCTAGTTTTGTGCACTCCAACAAAAATGTCTTTGTGCGTTGATCACACCTTGCCATGTGTTACAGCTAATTATATGTAGGGGAATTCGTGATAATACAGCACATTTGTGTGGGGAAAGGCCGGGGATAAACGCCATTCCATATTACCTTTCTGTTGAGACGGGCTGCGTCTTGAAACTCTGCACATGCGTCTGCTGTGTTTGTGAACATGTATATGCGGGACTGAACACGACCCTGGCCATCGGAGGAGGGCTGAATCCAGTCGTGGCAGAGAGAGGCAGGCGAATGGCCGGCCCCTCTGCATGTGTATCAATAACATTCGCAGCATAAAAGAAGAAAGACTCGTTGCAGTGCCCGCTCGCTGGTGATGTAAGCAGTGCTACTGCATGCTGCTTTGCATTACACGCAATGGTCGGTTAGTTGATCATGCATGTGCTGTGAGTAGTTATATGTGTATAGGCTTGAGGGGGACGAGTAACGGTAGGCTACTGTTGGTGCCGTGCTTGCCTATTCTGATGCCCATGCCCAAAGAACTGCTTGGACCTTGGCTACCACCTGTAACTGATAGCAATGGGCTATGTTCTGGTACCCAGGGCTTATCATCTGACACAGTAAGTCATTTCCTTATTAGTTGCACATAGCCTGCAAATGCATATTCTATCCCTTTGTGCATCGGAGTGTACAATGAGGTATAACTCTTAATAGTGATTGAATCAGTCACTGCAGCATGTACTAATAATTAATGCACAGAGCTTCTAGGAGCAGTTCTGTTAGGAACCAAGCATACAAACAATGTGCTACTGCTGTATGGACTGGCTATTGAGCTAATGATACAAATCTCTGCTTCATGATTTCACCAAATATATTTTTACTTCTAGAGTTGTGCTCTATTTATAACCTCATTTAATATGCATAAGGCATTTTTCTTCATAGTGGTACATGAATGAACGGATTAGAGGAGCCACTGCAAAGTAATACACATGTTGTCAGGCACACCCAACTGGATAAAGGATGTTGTACATTTCCCTAATGGATAGCTACCAGGATAAATGAATGTGTGATTCAGCCGGCCATAACCAGGTCATGTGGGTTAACCACAAGTGTCTGTGGGTTGGGGTTGTTGTGGTGACGGTGGCAGAGGTGGGAGCTGATGGTGGCCCATATTCACTCATGTAGTCGTCTGTCAACTGCTGACACCCTAAACACACCAGGCCTTATACTTCTTAGACTTTTCTATTTGTCCAGTTCACACACATTCCACATTCAATTACTGTATATTCCAGGGGTGGGTGATTATTTTTTCCGAGGGCCACATTGGGACTGGGGACTATTGTGGAGCGAAGATAACCTGTCAAGATGAACTAGCCAATAAAAACTACAATGCACATAATTTCAGTCCACTATACAATTAAACAGTGTCAGGTGGTAGGGCAAATCTAGTTTATTGGCAAACTAATGCATTTTCTGCTTATTGCCATCAGCAACATGAAGCGCAAATGTGAATTGTGCCTGTAAATGTCCTTATAATAATAATAATACCTTCTGCTGCCAGACATGGACTGGTCAAGGGTTGCATGTGGCCCCTGGGCCCATGTCTGGTATATACAGTATGGGCGGGCTATATGACAAGTCACAGTATTTTTCAAAATGAACAAGGTATGATGTATATTGTTTTATTGGTTTATAAGGTTTAAATATATGTATGTGTTTGTATAAAACTGTATGAAACCATAAATTGCCCAACACTACAAACTGGTGCATAGTATTAGTATCAGGTAACTGGATAATGGCTGCAGATTTTGCTGATGGCTTTTTTACATTAGAAGTGAAAGTCTGCAGTCTGAAAAATTCACATAAAAATATTGTAAAACTATGAACTACAACTCTACTTATTTGTCCTGACTTCTTATTGTATAAACTGACTCAGTCTTGGTATTATTTATGCTTTTTACAGGTTTTGTAGCTCTCGACATCAGTAGCAGTCATTCAACATCAGCAACATATTCATCCAACTCAATATGGTTTGTGTTGTAAAATGGACGGTTTAAAGAAGTCATAATGAAAACAAGGACACATAAAGAATCGGTATGAGGCTCATGACACGTTTCTAATACTTCATCATTTAGTTCATTTAGTTCATTTAGTTCATTTTATCTCATTTGTGTTTTCTTAGATGCCTATGCGCAGTGGGCGACGACGAGGGGCAAGTGAAGAAAGACGGGGGAGGCGCCCGCACCAGAGCCCCACTCGCCCTGAACGCAGTGACAGACAAACAGTAAGAGCCTGGCCAATTGTTTTTTGGGGGTTTTTTTAGAGAGAGATAGGAAAGTTCTGCATAAATATGAAGTTATAACAATAAAAAACAACATATTTTGAGTGCATGTGTCTGTGTATGAGTCATTGTCAGTACGATTGCCGTAGACATCCCTGGGCTGTGTTAGTCTCATACAAATAATCTATGTTACATGTTTGACACTGATGTTGTGTGTTTGTGTGTGAGCAGTCTTTGTTCTAAAAACAGACATGGCCCTATTAGGCATTCTAAAGCGTCACCACAGTATTAAGAGTCTTGTGTTGTTCTAGCAAAGAGGTGCTGGTGAGGAATTGGCTGGAAATCGCTTCAGTCGGAGATCACAAGGGCATGATTCATCAGAGAGTGAAGGGGAGGAACTTGTCTCTCCTCCAAAAAGACAGAAAGTTCAGGTTTGTGGAATATGTTATTACCCTGTTAAGTAAAAAGCTGTCAAGACAATGTGCAATGATAATTTGTGAAGATATCTCCTGAGCTAAAAAAGTATTCTCTCTTCAGGACACGGCCTCTACCCCAAACCCTCCAATATCTACACATTCAACTGACAGCTCTGCTCCTTCCACGGTCCCACCCCCTACATCAGTTGCCAGCCAATCCCGTGAGAGTGACAATGAAGATGGCCAATCCCAAGGAAGCAGAAGTTCAGTTGTAGGGAGTCTGGCTAACAGCAGTAGCAGCCTGAGCAGTGGGCGGGACATAGACCAAGACAATCGTTCCTCATCTCCTAGTCTGTCTGCTTCTCCTCTGGGAAGCCTGGACTCTGATTCTGATGGCCCTGATTCACCAAAGCAAAAAGACATTGACCGAGACAAGGGCAAAGAGGGTGGAGTTGGGAAGGTGGCAGGAGATGATCGGAAAGCGCTGAGAGAGTTGAGAGGTGAGGACTCTTGCCGGGATGGTGAAAAACATGAAGCTGATGCAACAGTGGAGGATTGTCCTTCTCTTAAGCCCCCGTCTACCCCTTGCTCCTCTTCTGGCCCATCTCCCTCTCTGCGCGGAGCGGGAGATTCATCTAATGAAAGCAATAGTGGGAGGAAGTCTTATTTTTCCATGGACTCCAAGATGGTGTGTAAAGTTGAATACAGTGGCTCTACAGGTGTTGATGGTGCTCTTAGTGGCAACAGAGTAAATCCCAAAGCCAGCACTCAGTGTGGGACAAAGACAACAATGTCTGCAGGAGATTTTTCTCACAACAATCCAAATGTTCCCCACTCTTTGCCCCCACCTCTTCCTCCTCCACCTGCCTTGAAGCCCCTGGAAGTCGGCGGACAAAACCAGTCTGCAGAGGTTAAGACCGAAAGAGACAAATCTGAAAAAGAAAAACCTTTAGAAAAAGCTCAGTCAACACCTCCCTCCCTTTTGCCACAGAGCAGCCCTCAGTCCCAGACACAGACGTCCACCCATCCTCACCACTACAGCTCCTCCAGCTGGCACGGCGGCGCGGCAGCCAGTTGCCATGGGAGTTGGGGCTACAATCGTTACCCTGGCAACCACCATCAACACCAACCCCCAGTGCAGCAGCAGCAACTTCCGTCTGTTTACAATCCTCCGTCGTCCCGCCACAGCTCGTCACACCCCTCATACCTTCCCCATCCCCACAGGGATTACCTGCCCAGGTACGCTGGAGGGGACCGGGACAGGGGTGCGGCAGGAGAGAGGGAGCGAGGAACAGACATCAGCAGGGAGTTTTCAGCTTCTATTAGCAACAGTAGCACCAGTAATAATGGGGGTAACAGCGCTGTCAGTGGAAGTAGGGATTTTGGGGGGCTGGCAGTGGGTCAAAACCGCGATTTCCAAGGTTCGGGAAGAGAAGGATCAAACATTAGTTCTGACAGGAGAGACTTTGGTCAAGCATTTAGAGACCGGGAACGAGAAAGGGATCGGGATGGCGGCAGAGACTGCCCCCTACCAAACCAAAACCAGTCAAGAGAATATGGTCCAAATGGATCGGTTGTGGGCCATCCTAGAGACAAAGATGGGGGGAGGTGGGGAGAGTTTGGGGGTCAGGTTAAAGATACAAGCCAAAATAACCCCACTAACCACCAAGGAAATCCCCCAAATTCCTCTAATGGCCTCCCTGTCAATACTATGTTGAATCGGGACCCACCTGCCTCACCCCAAAACAACACTAATCACTCTTCCCTGCCTTCACACCCACCAAACTCAACCAACCGGGACTTTCCTCCTCCCATGGAACCAGCACAAAACCCTTCCTCTGCACCAGATCATTTTCACAGAGAATATCCTCCCACAGTGGGGAAAGACTTTCCTTCTGGGGCGCCTGGATCCACTGGCACAAATAGGGAGTACCCCAGTCCTTCTGGTGCTACTCCAAATATGGGGCGAGAGTATTCAGGGGGAACGCAACACCCACCTCATGCTCACTATCAAGCAGGGCCCCGAGAAAGAGATTCAAGTATGCGAGAGTCAGCTCTTTACCAAAATCGCGGCGGTACCAACCAGCCGCCTGCACTGTCTCCCTCTTCCACTACACATTTTGCACCTAATGCCCCGTATGCACCATCACAGAGCTCCCACACTCAACCACCCCTACCCAGTGCACGCCCATCTCATTACCAGTCTTCTGCCCAGACACCTCCCACACCACTTTCCCCACTACCCAGCCCATCAAACAATCCGATGGGAGGGTTCACATCCTACCCCTCTGGCTCTTCTTCTGGGCCACTACCTGGGTCATCAAGTTGTTCGCCTGGATGTCGGCCTTCTCCGTTCCATGGTGCACTGAACAGTCACCCTCCTTTTGGTGGCACTTACCACTCCAATGGGAACAGTAATGTGGCCAACAGCAACACTACTCCAGCCAACAGCAGCAATACCAACTCCCAATCCCTTTCACCGCAAGGAGTGTTGAAAGGGCCCCCACCCCTTAATAACTCTGCTAACAACATTTCAACTACTGCATCAAACACTACAGTCCCTGCTGCCGAAAGCCACACAGATTCTGGCCCACTTCCCACACCTGTCATCAAAGAAGAGCCAATAGAAGAAAGAGACGAGAGTGAAAGCCCACCCCCGGTATTAAGAAGCCCTTCTCCTGAACCCAAACCTGTAGATATTCCAATCCATGCTAGCCAGTCAGCAAGGTAAGAACTAATGTCATACTAATATTGTCTGCAGAATCACAAATAATTAACACTGATTATGATGGTCAAGAGATGATCTACTAATAGGCCTGATTTAAATACCAGGTTTCATAAGGTCCTTGATCGTGGCAGTGGAAACTCATGTGCACGCAGTGATGTCCTTTTTGTCCCATTGGATGGCTCTAAGCTGTGGAAGAAAAGAAATGAGATGATTGAAAGGGCGCGCAGGGAGGTGGAGCAGCGGGCCAGAGACTTGAGAGAAAAAGAGCGTGAACGTGAGAGGGAGCGTGAGCGTGAGCGGGAACTAGACCGACATCTCCAGGTGCGTTCATGACAAATATAGAGCGTGTCAGATTTAAAGGTCTGATAATGATTAAATTGATCATCTGAATTGGTGAAGAGAAGAAAATAGTTAATCGTCTTTTGTTTTTTCACAACAGCAGAAGGATGTCAGTGCAGCTGGAGGGGGTCGTCCGGGCTCCTCACTCTTCTTTCCCTCTTCATCTACCATCATTCTGGACCCTTCATCACCCTCCCCTTCTGTAAACCCTGCTCATCCTCCTCCTCACCCTCAGCACCACCACTCACACCCACATGCACACCTTCATCCAACACATGCTCTCCACCCTTCCTATTCTCACTCTATCCCCCACTCCCTACTTCTGCCCACTATGGGCGGGTCAACAGTGGTGGGTCCACAAGGAAGCCTTGGAATAGGTTTGGGAGGGCCCTATCTAGGGCCTGACACCCCAGCATTGAGGACATTGAGTGAATATGCTCGTCCTCATGCTATGTCTCCTCTTGGGGTAGCTAGTCGTGCCCAAGCACACCATCAACAGGTTCACCATGGCCACCCACATGTCCACCCCTCATTCTTCTTGCCCCAGTTTCAGAACCATGCTTTAGCTCACCCACACCATCTCCCTACAGATGCTGCAACAGCTGCAGCTATCCTTGGCTTCTTGTATGGCGGTAGCCTCGAAGGAGGCCCAGCTGTTGGCCATGTTGGCCATCCTGGTGTGCCAGGAGGTCATGTACCTGGAGGAATTGGAGGTGCAGGTTTAGGAGTTGGTTTTCCTCACGCAGTGCCCACACATCGAGACAGATTAAAGCCAGGATTTGAGTTTAAGAGTGATGATCGAGTTTACCCGCACGGATCCATACCTGATCCTGCTGCCCTGGCCCTGGCTCATTCTCACTCCCATGCACATGCACATGCCAGTGCTCACGCACACTCTCTGCTGCTCGCTGGGGGTTCAGCCGGACCTGCTGAGGTCTCAATCTATGGCACACCTCCTCCTCCAGGCCCCCCTGCCCCACCACAAATCCAAAACCCAACCCTGGCCCCTGTAACCCGACCTCCCACTGCCCCTGCTCCTCAGTCCCTTTCCAACCCGCCTCCTTCATCTCTCCTGCCACCCTCACTGCCCTCTCATCCTGCCCCTTCTGCTGCTCCCCCAGCTCCTTCAGCTCCTACAGCTCCTCCTGCAGCACCTCCTGCACCTGTTCCGTCAACCTCCAGTGCCTCCTCACTCCATCACAGTGCCCCACATTCATCATTCCCAAGCTCCTCTCACCTGACAACAGCCCCTGCCACAGCCGCACCCCCTGAGCCCTATCCCACTCCCACTCGTTCACCGGTGCCCTATGAGCGGGACAGAAGTGGGGACAGAGAACGGGACAGAGAACGGGACAGAGAACGGGACAGGGAGCGGGACAGGGAGCGGGACAGAGAACGGGACAGGGACAGAGCGGCAGCACCGGCCTTTAGTGAGCGTGAGCGAGACAGAGAGAGGGAAAGGGAGCGAGAACGGGGAGGAAGTGCTGGAGCGGCGGGCGGAGGAACTGGTGGAGGAGAGAATCTTGGACGACTTCAAATGCTAAATGTGACGCCTCATCATCACCAGCACTCCCACATCCACTCACATCTCCACCTGCACCAGCAAGACACAGGTACAACTGCTACTAATAATGCATCACTCTAAGACACACAACTCTGCAATGATAAAATATGACATAAATATATTCAGCAAGGCATTTTCATTATTAGGATTTTGCTACTTCTTTGGCTCCTATTAAATATCTCCTGTGTTTTCTATTACATCATTGGCATCTAGCGGCGGGCGGGGTTCACCCCCTGATGGACCCGTTGACATCGGGGTCTCCCTTGGCACGCCTCCCTTATCCAGGAGCAACTCTTGGCACCCCAATCCTGGCACACCCCCTCACTGACAGCGAGGTGCTCCGCCAACAGCTGTTTGGTGAGGAGAAGGCTCCTCGTCCATGTACTCACTCAATTTTACTTACCTATCAAAGTATTAAAACACAAAACAGACTGCTTGACAGTGACACTCATGACTAAATTTTCTTTCTCGTACTGTGTGTTTGTTCGCAGGCGCTCCTTTTCGTGACCTGCCCCAGTCTTCGTCCCTCACAGGTCCAATATCAGCAGCGCACCAGCTTCAGGCCATGCAGCAGGCCCAGAGTGCAGAGCTGCAAATCCAGAGACTGGCCTTGGAACAGCAGTGGATCCACCACCATCACCACCACTCCCTCACCCAAGATGAATATTACAGGTACTTACATGGGCAATTATGTTTTTAAAACAACAACAACAATGTGAAAGACTTGTTGTGGCAACCCCTGAATCGAAATGAGCAGCCAAAAGGGTACTGTAGTGTGTATGCAACCTGAAGATGGTGGTTCAAGTTATAAACAGTACAAAAAAGAACAAAAATAGCAAAAATTATAAGGAAATGTAAATAAAGGGTTCGCCTAGACCTCATATTAAATCATGATATGAGGTCATCATAATCTGGGAAAATCGCTAAATTGTGATATGGTGCATTCATTGAATTGTAACTGAAACT
>JAVQKD010202556.1:0-12110 GCA_036025635.1 Philypnodon grandiceps
TTCTTCCAGAGTAGAAACAACCTGACCAAATTACATAATTCTGAAAGCTTTTTTTTCCAGAATGTCTTCAAACTAAAACATTTGCTCCGTATGCATTTCAGTATGAGTTGAGTTTCTTCCACCACTTTCTTTATTGTGCTCTTATATACTGAGGGGATTTGATTTCATCTTCTCACAGATGTCCACTATACAATCCCACGTCTAAAAGTGAGCATGTGCCAGGACATCCTTCAATGCCTGTATCTTTACGACACTCATGAGCTCACTTTCTCCTAGGAGCTGGATGGAGGCTGAATGAGGTCACCAGACTGGAATCTCCACCACACCACCCTACCCCACCCCACCTTCACCGCCACAACAACCATCAACATTATCCCATCAAGAGCTTCACATGTCCCTCCTGCTGCAGACTGCTCCATTATTCACTAAACACTTACGCTCTATACAGGGAATAGGGTCATGAGAGTCCAATATGAAAGGGGGCAATGAAATCTGAAAGCACCCATTGGTCCAGTACAATCAATGGTAGAGGAAATGTCTCCACTTCTCTTGGTCACATGTTATAGTGAATCAGTTGTACTTTGTCTCAATAGACAATGAAAATACATTATTAGATTTCATTGGATTTCTCTTTTACAATGATTGGCCAACAATCAGGCCAACTTGCACAAAACTTGCACATGATCAAGACAAATCTACAGGAGTTCAAGCAAAGCATGAAAAAGAAAGATGTTGTGTCTTTGAACATGTCATGATTTTTGGTGCCAGATGAGTATTTTAGAAATTGGTGAACTGGACATTTTTACATACAATGAAGTCTATGTATTACAGAGCATAAAACAAAATAAGAACAGCAGTTCTACAGTCTCTTGTCTCTTGCGGCACAGTGGTTAGCACTCTTGCCTCACAGCAAGAGGGTCCTGGGTTCGATTCCTCAGTCGGGGCCCTTCTGTGTGGAGTTTGCATGTTCTCCCTGTGTCTGCGTAGGTTTCCTCCGGGCTCTCCGGTTTCTCCTACCACTAAAAACATGTACAATAGGTTCCCCATTGGGGCCAGGACTCCCCTGAAAAGAGATTCTGAATCTCAGTGGGACTTTCCTGGTTCAATAAAGGTTAAATTAAAAAATAAAAATAAAAATCTTGTTTGCAACAGTAACAGTAAAGTTACAGACGCTCATTTAAACCAAGATCTGCAACATCCTGAACAAACAACAAAATAAAAAATAAAAATGATATATATAAATATATAACACGGAAATGGGCGAGAAGCGAGAACATGGCTCTGTTGGAATGCTACTACTCCAGTAACTCTAGTCAGAGGGGCTACATGCAGAGAATGTGGGACAAATTGATACTTCAAAACCCACATTCAACACTGAATGCCAAACAACTAGTAGCTCAGTGTTCCAACATCCACAAACGGCAACTGCTATCACAACTTGATATTGACAAGGTACAACACAAATGCTATGGCAAGTGGGAGCCAGGACGCGAGGTCAGAGGGGAGTTAACATCAACTCCCCATCAAGAGATTGGGTACGAAGCCCCAAGAACAAGTGAAGAGATGCTGAACGAGGCAGCAACTGACCTGAGAGATAAGATCATGGCATAGAATGAACACCAGGCAACCCCGACGCTAATTACAATGGCTGAGTGAAGTACCATCTGAAAGTCTCATTGAAGAAGTGAATGCAGCATTGAGAACGATTCCTACAACAACCATCACTGAAATCAATGAGCTGATATACATGCATACATGATAGATGCTTGGCTATAAGAGCAACCATGAGAAACAATACCCACCATGGAAAAAAAGGTTGGAGGGTAAAATCAAGGCAACATGGAGAGAAGTGAGCCAACTGTCAGAGCTCTAGAAAGGTGCAATGAAAAAAACCAGTACCCAAGAGGTACAGTCAGATGCCCATACCCGAAGCATTGGAAACTGCCAAACAAAGGCTCAAAGCCTTGGCCAGCCGCCTAAGGATGTACACAAGAGAAAGTGAAGCCAAACAAATAAACCGACTCTTCTCAACTCAACCAGCTAAAGTGTACTCTCAGTGGCTGGGTAGTAACAGCAGAGCAGACCCACCCTGAATGGCTAAGTGAAGGATCCCTCAAAAGGGCACAGTCACATCCAACTATCGGCCAATAACCTGTCTCTCCACAACATGGAAGCTCATGTCAGCTGCTGGTAGACAGAACAGTCGCCCGTGACTGCAGAACCTGACACACCAACCTGTGCACAGCATGGGTTGATTACACACCATTATTATGCCTGGAGCTGTACGGCATCAACAGGACTTGAAGCCACAACCTGGTTTTGAACCAGGGTCCCCTGTGGGAAAGTCAGGTGACTGGTTGAGCTATCCTGCCATTCATTTGAATTCATAAATTTATATATATATTTTTTCTTCATTATTGTTATGACCTTTTTTGTTTTTCTGGTTCCCCAGCACATGACGCAGAACTTGATGTTTATCATGTATGCGGTAGGCAATTGAGCGTGAAGGATCTTGCCTAAGGACCCACACTGGAAATTGGTACTTGCCCAGATTTGAACCTGCAGGCCCATGGGCCGCTCACATATATACACCTTGTATGGCCTCTCATCATTATATGTGGTAGGCAGTAGCGTGATTGGTCAGGTGACTTTCGACTTGAGCTATCCAACTTTATATAGTTTTAAAATAATCAGACAGATAAAAAAAAAAATACTAAAAAAATACAAAAAAAAAATACAAAAAATACTAAAAAACAAAAAAAAAATACAAATAATAATAAATAAAACAACTTTGAAGCTGATGGAGTGGCGCAGCAGAAGTCCATATCGGGGCCACTATTTGGTACAATGCAATCTTGTGGTCATGCATTTCATTACCCAGGGTTATGGTCTATATGAAAAAGACAAGTATAGCTAGAAAATGACATATCTCATTATGAATGCAATAGCCTAATGTTTTTTGATGACGCACCAAACAGACCTGAACTAAAGTTGACATTATCAAAGCCTCAGACGCCGCCAGACAGTACAGTATTAATTGTATGAATAAGAAGGAAATAGCCCCCTTTGACTGGGGCGAGCGAGCGTCACACATGGCCTCTTCCTTGCATGTACTGCCCCCAGTTGGTTACTTGTGAGTCCTACAACTTGCTTTGTCTGGAAAGTTCTAACTAACAGTCTTTACAACAGGCTATATCGATATGAATTTCATAACAAGTGGATTTTTTTAATTATATGAACTGGTTAATAACAATGCTTAAATCAAGAAATCTACCGTAGTCTACCAGTTTAAGTCTGTATCATTTCTCCTACCCAATCAAACGCTAGTGCGGAGTTTTGCACTTTTCTGATTGGTTGTTTTGTTCTGTGGGGCGGGCGCATCTGTGTTTCCAACAAAAAACATCTCAAACCCATCAGTATTTCTGTATGGTGCCAGAGGGACAGAATAAACCCTGCTTCAAACACCAGTCCATCCACAGGTAAGTCAATTTTATTAAACTAATTTAAGTGTACCATGTCTCTGAGCTCGAAGTGAAAAAAATACATTTGCTATTTCAGTAACACTCACTTGAATGCCTAGTTCTTTGCACATATAGCTTTGTAGCCCTTAGCATAGTCTGGTTGTCTAAAGTTATTCTTCTTTGTCAGGCAGTCCTGTTGAAAAAGGCCCTATAAAGACACCATGAAGAGTTTGAAGGCAAAGTTTAAAAAGAATGAGGTAAGTGCACCTGTTGTGAGGCCTGCCGTGGACTGATAACTAGATAACGCTAATTAAGGTTTTAAGATATAAATGGCACTTTTTAGTTCATTATCAGTAGTCATTCATAGTCTTGTGTGTATGTATGAATGAGTGGTAGTGGGATTCAGTGTCAGTGTGCAGCAGCAGGGGAGCAGGGCTGTGTCCAGGCTGCTGCTATAGCCACAGATCTCAGGTAGCATTCAATTATTCAGGTGTACACAACCATACAGCCACACTCTAAAAGAATTCATGCTTTCCTGCTGTCCGGTGACTCACAACAATACCAAAGGCTTCATTACATAATCCAAAAATGATACGGAATATCATTTTAGTGAGATGGTAGACATGAACTTCCCAGTTACCATTGTAGACATGATATCCTAATAAAGTATGTAAGCTTCAGTTTGACAATGACCATCCACACTGGCAGAGCAGGCCATAAGGGCATAGCTTATCCATCTCTTGTTTTTGCTGAGTCTTCACATCAAATGGGCCCAGCTCTGTGACTGCAGAGAAACAGATCTCCAATGTGACGCGGTCGGGGGCACAACGCCAGACCTGACAAAAAACAAATTATAGAGAGAAGTAGTGAGTCTGCTACAGGGAGCAAAGCTTGGGATATATTAGGGTATTGAAAAGAGGGCAGTTGTTTTTAGTGTGTGCGAGGCTACAGTGTGTCCTGGCTAGCAGCTGAAGCAGGGTGGTAAGGTGCAGTTTTATATGAAGATGATATATTGTTGATAGTGATGTGTGAGTTAGCAGAAGTTAGCAGCAGAGAATCTACATCTGGAGCTTGTCATGAAGATTTGAACATCCCTATTCTCTACTGAGCATGTGCACTGTCCTCTATAGCTTGGTAGTAAACATGCACAGTAGTCTTTAGCTATAGATAGCAGTGTGTGCAGAGAGCTATATGGATCCTCAGCAGCCTGTCTTTAGCCTGATGAAGCATTTGTGTCCTTGCTTCAGCCTCTTGCCACTAAATGTATGTATTCTCTTTTGCTTTTTCAATAGCCTATACAATCAAATAATTACTGCTTACCGTTTGTATTCAAGCAGACCCCTTGCATCGTTACGTTATGGGTATGATTTTAAGGCCCAGGACTTTCATTGTTTGGCATGTTATGAGATATGTTGTTTGCTCAATATCATATGCCCTAACACAGTGCAGGGTGATACCTGTCCTCTGAATTACCTCCCTTTTAGAGTCAGGACTGGAGTAAATATGATGACAGACTTCTGCAGGCTGTGGAGCAGAATGAACCTGACAAAGTTTCTGCTCTTATTGTCAAAAAAGGTCTTTGTCCGACCAAACTGGATGCTGAGGGCAAGTCCGCGTAGGTTTCTGTCCATAAAAGCAATTGATATTTTCCAACACTGTATTTGCATTTCTTTTGAAAATGTACAATTACTTTTTCCCTAAGATTTCACCTTTCTGTTTCACGAGGGAGACTTGACTGCCTGGAGGTCATCATTTCAACTGGAGCAGATCTTAGTGTTCCTGATGGTGCTGGTATGTTAAGTTGACCCACCATTAAACTGATAACTAGGGCAGGGTACCGTAAAACATTTTTTTCCGATACCATTGATACCTGGTTTTTGATACTGGTACCTGAACAGTTCTTTTTTTAAATACTTGTTTGTCTTATTGATTAGACTCTTATAAGGGTCATTAAGAATATTATTATTAACGTATTATTAGGTATTATGATCGGGACCCAGCCCTACTGATAACATGCAACTTATGCATTTTAACCAGTTATTATTATATTGATCATTAGTAATTATTACATTATACAGGTTTCAGTGCCCTTCACCTTGCAGCCAAAAATGGACAACCTGAGTGTTTAAAAAGACTTTTACAGGTAAACTCATAATTAATGCTACATTAATGTGTATTGTTAAATAGTAAACAATCCCTCTATTTCAGGAAAGGTTAGCTGTCGATGGCACTGACGGCATCGGTCGGACCCCACTTCATCATGCAGGTTACTTATTAGACTATCTTAAAGCATAATATCAAACTTGATTAAATGAGTAACACAAATTGGATATTTTGCAGCAATCAGTGGATGCTTGTCTTGTACGGAAATTCTTTGGGATTTTAAAGCCAATATTGATGCTCAGGATGGGGTATGTGTTAATTGGACTATGAACATATTGAACATTTCTGTAATTGTCCTTGTGATTCTCCCCCAGGAAGGGGCAACTCCTCTGATTTTAGCAGCCCAGATGAGCCGAGTGGAGCTTTGTGTGTTTTTGTTAGGAAGAGGTGCCAATGGAAACATTCAGGACAACCAGGAAAGGTAAGGTACTTAAGTTTCATCTTAATCTTTAACATCTCTAATGATCTTCTTCTACCATCTCAGGTCTGCTCTGATGGTTGCCTGTGAGACTGACAGTGTAGAGACTGTGGGAGCTCTTCTTAGGGGTGGAGCCAACACACAGCTTGTTGATGCTCTTGGACATAAAGCAAGTGACTACAGTGAAGTAACAGGGAACCAAACCATTTTAAAGATGTTGAAAGATGGACCACCACCAGGTAAAGTATGAGACAATAATAAACATGTGTGTGTTCATGACTGTACACATTTAAACTGGTCTCTCTGAAACAACATCATGGCTTGAATGAAGATCGAAACAATATTAAAATGTTAATACCTTTTGCTGCAAGGTACACAACTGTTTAACCAATCACACTTCCACAGGACTGGGCCGCTCTGATTGGTTGATGCATCAATTAAATCAATCGGGAATAATTTAACAAGGCTGATGTTTCAAATATATTCTGTTTTATTACCTTTATTCACAGCTATTTTTATTTTTTAGTACACCCTGTAGATATAACTATATTGAAGGTAAATTATATCTTGCTTTGTTTTCTCCTCTGCGTAGCTTCAGACGGTGCAGACGAGGAGGTAATGTTGCAGATCTGTGTATTGTACCACTTCCATATTGTGCATGTTTTCCAAAATGAGATCATTTTGTGCTGTTTACTTTTGCTTCCTTTTGTTGCTGACCGATTGTGTTCTTAGAATTGTTTCTGCATCATTATCATTTAGCCAATTTGTTATCCCCCTCCTTCCCTGCTCACAGCCCCCCCAGCCTTCCTCAGTCACCTCATCAATGCAAGGGGGAACTACTCCCCGCAAACGAAAAGCTCCTCCACCGCCGCGCACCCCCCTACAGGTACTGTTCAAGTGTGTACAAAGGATAGTTAGTATACTGTACACATCTACGTGTCCTATGGCCCGGGTTTGGAATTTGGCTCCATATCCCCTTTCATCATCCACTGTTGAAGATTTCAAAGAGAACATTCATTTTTGTATATTCTATGTATATGTGTATTGTGTGTTCAGCAGCTTCTCTCTGCTTGTTTGACACCTTTTTTGTACAGTAAAAACTATTTATCAAAGAATCCAGTTTTTCCAGTGTATGTCTTTACATTTTGTTCACAAAACTCTCAGAAGTACAATGTGGAAATAGAATTCAGTATTTGAAATGAATTGATGACAGATTAAAAGTGTAGAATTGTGATACTACTATATTTCTTTTTATGAACAGAATTTAGCTCCATCTCCACAACCAAGAATGTCTGCCCCTGCTCCCACTGTGGCCCCTGTAACACCAGTGACCTCATCGCCTGAGCCTCTCCCTCGGTCACCTTCACCCCCTCTGTCTCCCCAACCCACAGAAGCCCATGCGAATGCGGTAATTTTTAAAAAAACTTTTCAATATTTGACATTCAATGATATTTTTGTGGATGAGTTTTCTGTACCATGTTTTTGGGTTTGTAAGTCAGAGGATGAGGAGGTGTTTGAGGAGATTCGACGTCTGCGTCTTGAGAGGGGTCGCCTGCTTCAAAAGATTAAAACTTTGGAACAACAGCAACAGAGCACCATTTCTGCCATGGACCAGGTATTGCCGAAAATAGAATTGTGTAGTAACTAATGTTCATGGGCAAGAACCAACTTTTTCTGTATGTAAGAATGTGTTAGTGTGATGCTGTGTCGAGTCTGTCTCAGAGGAGCTGTGGTTACAGAGGTAGCTTACCACCACCAATGTAGGATTGTGGAGTGAATGAACAATTGTCTGGCTTACTTGTAAAGCTTTTTGATAAAAGCCTTAAGATCTTGTACAGCACAAAATAAATTATCAGCATATTATTATGAATTTTACCAGTTGGCTGAATTGAAGCAGCGTTTACAAGAGGCAGAGAGTGAAAGAGACAAACTGCTTGAGGAGTTGAAGGAAGCTCACGGTATTGGGGCCAGTGACTCGGATGACACAGATGAAATGCTGGCCTTTCCAGGTGTGTGCTTGGACATCCTTAACACCATATTTCTGTTCAAAATTAGGTGCATCTAACTTGTAATAGTATCATTGTCTTATGATCTCAGCTTGACTGTAGTTAGGGTCTACGTAACTCTTTTCAGAAAAACTGTTGTCAAAACGTTCAAGAGCGTCTCCTTCACCCGATGATGCACCTCCCTCTGCTGATTCAGACACTGTGGCTGAGCTCCGGAAAAAAATAGAAGAACTAGCCACCCAAAACTCTGAACTGGTGCTTAAAGTACAGGTAATGGCAGTCACTCCAGCACATGCACAGAGCAGACATTCCCATGACAAAGCAACATTAAGTAAATTTAAAGTCAGGCGAATACGGGTCATGGTCCTCAGTGATTTATGGTTTAATAAAGGCTAAGTGCCCCTGACACAAGCATTAGTCACAGTGACCTAATGCTCTCACCAATATAAATGGAACTAATTTTCAGAAAAATGGGCGAAATTGTGGATGTCATATAATGGTTATCCTGACATGCAGTGTAAATGTTTTATGATTTTGAAGTCACCAAAGTTGACTGAAACCATCAAAATGTATACATTTTTAACACTATAATGAATAATCAAAAATATTTTATGTATTTATGTTTAGAAAATAAAGCTGATTTATAAGCAAATGTTATCTTGTGGACAAATTACAATATGTATTCTCTATGAATTGATCTATAGATGCTGGAAATGTTTGAGAAAGATGATACGGACATGCAGAGCTCCAGTCCTGATTCAGTTCCGCTGGTGCAGTATGAGACGCTCAGGAAAGAGTTTGAAGGCCTCCAAGAGCGTTTATCTCAGCTTCAGTCTTTAGATGAGGCCTCCAGTGTAGCAGAAGACAGGTACTATATTAAGATATGTGTTTGCTTTCTTGTATACTGGATGTATTGAATTATTTACCTTTTTAAACCGTATGCTTACTTCATGTGTTACAGGGAGGATAACAAGTCTGAGGGACAGAGTACAGATGTGCTGAAAGAAAAGGTGCTGGAGCTTACAGAGCAGTTGGCCTCCTCACAAACTGAACTAGAAGAGCTAAAAGAGCAAATGCGTCTGGGAGTTCTCTCCGTGGACTGTAGTGAAGGGGATTTGCCTGTAACAGGTGCTGGAACGGAGGAAGCGTCTAGCGAGGGTCCAAGCCAGGTGGCCCTACAGCTTAAAGCCAGGGTCACAGAGTTGGAGGAGGAGCTAGCAAGCCTACGAAAGGGCGGAGCTGAGGCTAACAACAACCAGGACAGTGACACAGTGAAACAGCTGACAGAGAAAGTAAAGGAACTTCAGGCGGCACTGGAGAAGAAAAAGAGTGTGAACGTTGTAGAAGAGGACAAAGAAGAGCTATCAAGTCTTGTCAAATCTCTCCGCGAGAAAGTGGCTGAACTAGAGGCAGCCCTGGAGCAGAGCAGGACATCAGGGAATGAAAGGTCCAGCAGCGGGGAGAGTGACCAAGTACGTCGGCTTCAGGAGCGACTGGGAGAACTGGAGGCAGAGCTGAGGAAACGTGTGCCCCGCTCGGAGCTGGAGGAGGTGCAGGTCACTCTGGGGCTGCAGTGTGAACAGCTGGCCCGAGAGAGAGCTGATGTGGCCAGGAGACTCAATGATGCCCTGCTGGAGCTGGAGAGACTGAGGCCACCTCAACATGGAGATGAAGAAGAGGAAGAGGAGGAGCATTCAGAGAGCTCGGAGCGTTCAGTAATATCAGGTACAGTATGTATGGAACTATTTTTTTTTAAATTTTACTTTGTATCCTACCTAAGCATTTTTCTTTGTAAATTGAAAAACTAATCATCATTTATTGTGTGTATTTTTTTAATATATATCTGTTGAAGTAGACCACTCGAGACATTCTTTGGCCGCTGTAAGAGAAGAGCTGGAGGTTGCGAGACAGGAGGCAGCTCAGGCGTTGGACTGTCTATGTGCTGAGCGTGAAGGTCGAGCCCAGGACGCCCTACAGCTGAAAGATGCAGTCTCACTCTCCAAACATAAGGAGGCGCTGTCTGCTGTATCAGAGCAGTTAGCACAGACCCTTCAGGAGCTCCAAGAAGAGAAGACGCTGAGGGGACAACTAGAAGAGCAGGCTGACAGACTAGGGGCTCTAAAAAACTCAGTGTCAAGAGAGGAGCATGAGAAAGTCAAGGTTGTCATGGATAGAATCAATGTATTTTGTTGGTACATTGGCTAGCTTAATGCATACAGTTTCTTTAGACATGGCGTAGACATAATTTATGTAGTAATGGTTTAGACCAGGTTCAGATCTGGTTCAAACCTGATTATTTTATTTTATTATTTAGTTCCTGTTTTGTCTTTATTTGGTATCACATTATCCCTTTTTAAAAAAGTGTTATGATTTTGGCTCACTGTAGTCTTTATATCACAGACAGAGCTGCAACACGCCCTACAGGCCAGTGAGAGTAAGGCGGCAGAGGCTCAGGATACTCTGACAGACAAAGAGATGGAACTGAGAGAACTGAAGTCACAGAAGGCAGCGGAACAGGGTCTGATTTCAAAAGAGGACCACGAAGGACTGCGTCTTTCTATGCAAGTCGAGATAAATGCTATAACAGCTCGCTTTAATGACCTCACTCGCAAACATGAGAAAACCTGCACAGAGGTATGGACTGGTCAGTGTCCGTTTGTGTGGTCTGGTGTTATTCCAATGTTATTGTTGCTACAACGAGAGCTGTGTTCCATGAAGACCTATTTCATCCTTTTACATTATTCATATATGTATTACTTTCCCTCATTCATTCACACTTTCACTACTCTCTGTGTTTGGCTACTGAACCAGAGTTGCAGAGGAACAATGTCATTTCCCTTGTGCTTATAGAATATAGCTTATAGAATGCCTTCTGCCATATTGACAAAAGAAATCTACAGGAGTCAACCACTATATTATGACTGTTATTATTATTCATATCAAGGCTATGTTTTCTATAATGTACTTTTCTATATATTTTCTTCGTTGTAGGTATTCCAGGTTCAGAGGGAGGCGCTTTTTAATAAAAGTGAGCGTCAGGCAGCAGAGACTCAGTTGGCAGCCATGCAGCAGAAACTCACAGAAATACAGGCTCAATCTAGCCACATTCAAGAGCTCCATAAGGGCATCCAGGACTCCCAAAACCTTGTGAAGGAGAAGGACCGTAAGGTAGGAAATGATGATTTTTTCAAATGCAACTATGTTAGACTATGTATGTAAGGTAACTCACACACAGGTCTTTTCCTGCAGATTACAGAATTGTCTAAAGAGGTTTTCAGACTAAAGGAAGCACTGGGTGCTCTTTCACCTCCACTTGGTATCTCCTCACCCACACATCAAAATAACCCGGGGCAGCAGGTGGCCTTACAGAACAGAGTATCCATACTAACCCAGCAGCTTCAGGTGAGGACACCACTCAGATGTGTGTTGGATTCATTAAAAGTTTTATTATGAAAAATATATATACATTTTTTCAGGACTGGGATAGAAAGCACAAGCAAGTTGTATCAGTGTATCGTTCTCATCTCCTGTCAGCTGTAGAGGTTGGTCTAGTTAACAATTGCGAGTAGCAAGACTAACAACCTTCTGGGTCACAGTATATTTTGAACGATGTACAATGTTATTTATTAAGTGAAATTTGAGTGGACGGTGTAAGCGGTTAAAAATATTTGTAATACACCTAATTTAGCTTTACCACCATGAAACAGGAATGACTGCTGATACATTGAAATATACCAGCCTACATGTGTTTTGTCCAATAGGGTCGTATGGATGAAGATGTGCAGGGTCTTCTACTCCAGATCCTGAGGATGACACAGCAGGGACACTAACCTGCCTGACAAACTAAGCTTTGGGTGTCACAAAGAGCCAAAAAAAACCCATCTGCTATTGCTTCATGCATACAGTATATAAATACGCCTTAGCTTTAACTTGCTGATGCTGAAAAAAGAGTGCCTTTTTATAGATAAACTGTAGACTTTCTGGGGTTCAATAAAAATGTGGATACAGGGTAGGTCTAGAACATGACATACATGGTGTGAAAAGCTGCTTTTTTTAATAGGA